>JAJOOD010016264.1:0-43945 GCA_029582525.1 Solanum tacnaense | reverse complement strand
ATAAGACTATACTAAATTTACTAGTCTTATTGTTAATGGTTAAACGATTGTTACTTTCACACTTTTTGTTAATGGTTAAACGATTGTTACTTTCACACTTTTTCCTTTGAATGTGTCTAGTGTCTAAACTTGCAAGAAAAATGATTGTTACTTTTATGATTATTACTTTCATGCCAAATGTTGGAAAAATCATATGGTTTATTTGAAAATTTTCTTATCGTGTATATAATATATATGAGTATTTTCTTATTGGTTAAACCGAAAACTGAACCGTTAAGTACCATAAACCGATTAACCAAAAACCGATAAGAAATATGTTATTGGTTTGGTTATCGGTTTGAAGTATTTACAAACCGAAAACCGATAAACCGAACCAATAACACCTAAAACCGAACCGAACCGACCGATGCGCACCCCTAAGTGGACGTATACATTCCAACAAGTGGTATCAGAGCAGTATTTTTTTATTTGGTTAACACCAAGAAAAGAAAAGATCCAAAAGGAATGGCTGCTCCACCTAATATGGAAGAAGGTCAGTCTTCTACTAGGCCACCACATTTTAATGGTCAGTATTATGGCTGGTGGAAGAATCGAATGCATGACTACATCAACGCTGAGGACACTGAGCTGTGGGACATCATTCTTGATGGACCATATATTCCTACAAAGGAGGTGAAGGATGGAGAGCTCACCACTACAGTTGTCAAAACTAGAAAGGAGTACAATAAGATTGATAGGAAAAAGATAGAGAAGAACTATAAAGCGAAGAAGATTCTAGTGTGTGAGATTAGATCCGATGAGTACAACAGAATTTTTGCCTGTGAATCAGCCAAAGAGATATGGGACTGTCTCCAAACGGCCCATGAGGGAACATAACGAGTAAAAGAGTTTAAGGTCGATATGCTTATGACTCAATACGAGAATTTTTGTATGAAGGAAGGTGAAACTATCTTTGAAATGAACTCAAGATTCACTTCCATCACCAACGAACTAAGATATATGCTTAGGTGAGCCCATTCCCTTAAGCAAACAAGTTCGCAAGATTCTCAAGGTTCTTCCCAAGTCATGGGAAAGCAAACTTGATGCTATAATAGAGGCAAAAGATCTGAAGACACTTTCCATGGATGAGCTGATTGGAAATCTCCAGACCTACAAGCTGAACAAAAACCAGGGGACAAACATGAAGGAGGGAAAGAAGGAGAAATTTGTTGCTTTGAAAAACTCACAAAATGATGCGACTGAGGAGGAGGATGAAATGGCCTATGTTACTAAAAGGTTTCAAAAAATCATCAAGAAACATGACGTCTTTCAAAAGAATGCTTCGACCAGCAGAGTAGCAAACGCAAATGACCTTTGTCATAAATGTGGCAAACATGGTCATTTTATGAGGGACTATCCCAGCCAGAAGAATGAAACTCAGGACTCCAGACCTCGCAAGAGGGACCTGGTCCTAGACAGTGCTCAGAGAAAGGCTCATGCTGATCAGTTGGTGAGAAAAGCCTTTGATGTATGGGGAAATGATTCAAGTGATTCAGAAGAAGATGCAGAAAGTTATGAAGATATTTCAATGATGGCTATTGAAGATGATGAAAATGTCTTCAACTCCATTTTCTCTTTAATGGCTAAATCTGATGATGAAGAGGATCAAAATGAGGTAACTCTTCTCGATCTTAAAGATGATTTACACTCTCTTCCTATTAAAAATTTGAGAAAACTTGCTGCTCTATTAATTGACTCAGTTGATGAACTGACCTCTGAAAATTTGATGATGAGTGAAAAGTTGAGTATGTGCGAAGATGAAACTCAGTTCTTAATGCTTAAATGTCTGAACTGAGTATTAGGATAGGTATCCTCGAGACTGATAGTCTGGAACCTAGTGAGGGACCTGGTACCTCAGTAGGTGGAAAGAGAAAGCTTAGCATCCTTGAGGAAGAACTGGAAGAAAAGCTTAAAATCCTTGAGTCCAAGTTAGTTGCTTCTCTTGAAACAAATTCTCAATTGAGAAAGGATCTGAGTAGGGTCAAGGAGGAGTTGAGCCACTCTCTAAAATGGCCTGACTCCTCTAAGATACTCTCTAATCTGTCTAATCAGAGTTTCAATGGAAAGAAAGGGTTGGGACGCAGACCAATAGAACCCCCATATAATCTTCATAGAAAATATGTGTCTGTATCTGACAACCTTTTGTGCACTCACTGTGGTCGAAATGGTCATTTGAAAGAGAAATGTGAGAGTCTGAGAAAAGCTAAAGAAAGGCATCTGAAATTTGTTAGATCTGAAAATGATGGTAAAAAGGGACACAAGGGACCTAGTCCCCGTTATCGTTTTAGCAAGAACATTTTACCTCCATAGACAAGAAGGCTTCTCATTAAACTTTTTGACAGTTTTTGGGAACTCCGTTTGAAGTGGGTTCATAAATCTAATAAGTGATGCTTGTGCAAAAGAGAGGGAGCAGTCAATGTTGGTACATGTATAGGGGATGCTCAAGGCATATGACTGGAAATACTCTAAACTTCCTCTCTTTGGAAGCACACCAAGGTGGTAGTGTGTCATTTGGCAGTGGAAAGAAAGGTTTTATTCGTGCTATTGGCAAGATAGGAAGAACTGCAGATCATTCCATAGTCTGTGTACACTATGTGGATAGTCTGAAGTTTAATCTCTTAAGTGTGTTTCAAATTAACGAAAAGAGAAATGAAGTCAAGTTCATGTCTGAAGGGTGTGTGGTTACAAACTATGCAACTAAGAAAATTGTAATGTCTGCAAAAAGAGTCAAGAATGTTTATGTTGCTGATCTTGATTCTATTGAAAAAGCAGCTTATCATGTCTAAGTGCTCAAACTGATGATGCAAATCTTTGGCATAGACGACTGGGTCATGTAAGTACCTCTTTACTTAACAAACTTGTTGCAGGGGACCTGGTCCGTGGACTACCAAAGCTGAAGTTCTAAAATGACAAAGTCTGTGATGCCTGTGCAAAAGACAAACAAACAAGATCTTCTTTCAAGGCAAAGAAGGGTGTGAGCACTACCAGACCTTTGGAACTTCTCCACATGGATCTATGTGGACCTGTTAGAATTCAAAAGAGATGAGATGCTAACTATGCAAGCTTTCTTGTAGATCGAAAGAGTACATCAGGCATGGCACATTTTCTTGGATCATCATTGATTTCCTGAGGGACAATGTTGAGAAGCAAAATGTGGTGATGAAGTTCTGTAAGACTGAAGACCAGCTGACTGATATCTTTACAAAGTCATTAAGTAAAGAATGTTTCATTAAAAATAGAATGAGGCTGGGGATGCACAAGATTACCTGATTCCTTGACAAGTTTGCACAAAATCCTTCTATTTTGATTATGTTACGGAGGGTAGATATTTATACTTGTTTTAATGCTTGTCACTTAAGAATTCACTTCTGGTACCTTAATGCAGGTATACACTTATGGTGTCTCTAGCTGAAGGGGAGATTAAATCATACAAACAGGGTTGCAAACTGAAAAGGGGACCTGGTCCTCCTGAGGTTAGTATCACTTACGCTACACTGTCTGTATGTCAACATCACTGCCACATGTCCCTCGCCCATTCATCGCGTCAGTTTCAGACGTCTTTTTGCTTTTAAACCAAAGGTCGCTACTGTTTGGGGACCCGATGTCTTTTTGGTTTTATATACTACTTCTCTTAGTGAATCAAATTACAAAATCTCATCAAACAATTCTCGTTGAAATTCACTAATCCCCTTTCCAAAGCTTTTCTCTCTTTCTCAAAATGCCTAACTCTAATTCTTCTTCAAAGATCCCCATCTCCCAAGAAGTTGAAAACCCTAGTTCATTCAATTTATCATTTCCTACTCCAGAAGGCTGCAAAGAAATCTCCTGTGAAAAGGGAGAAAGTTAGAAAACAGGTGGCTGAAAATTAAAACTCATAAAGGGACTAGGTCCTAGGGTGCAAAAACAAAGTGAAGAAAAGGAAATGACAAGGGAGGAGGGGATAACAGCAATGGAGAACCAAAAGGTTTTGAATGGCAGAGTCTTTGACCCTGACATCCTAACCAAATTTGCCATGTCAAATCTTTTTTATGTTGTCTCCATTCAAGGTTGGAACCATCTCTTTGAACCACCAGTTTCGTACTTGCACGAACATGAGGTGTGTGAATTTTTCTACAAAATGGAACTTCTGGAAAGTGGTGGAATCGCGACTACTGTCAGGAATATTGAAACATGTCTGGATGAAGAAATATTAGGGATCATTTTAAGGGTTCCTGTGGAAGGAATTCAAACGATTGAAGGTTGTAAACCACCCAGTGACTTCACAAAACTTGCCACAAAACGTGGAGATGTCAAGAATGCAGGGTTACCAAAAGGGTTTCTCAAAGGGGAATATCAGTTGCTTTTTGAGTTCATCAACAAGGTGTTAGTGCCCAAAACTGAAAAGAGAACAGTGGCATCTGCTGTTGATCTTTTTCTCATGGAGAAACTTGATGAACTTGAAGAGATCAACCTCCCTGCCATTATGCTGGAATGTGAGTGTGTTGAAGGAAAAGCTAGGGGCAGACCTCAAGTGGCAGATGTTCTAGAGTAGCAGGTTGCTCTTAAACAAGAAGTGACTGATCTTACTGAGATTTTGAATAACAAGGAGATTGAAATCGCTTCACTGAGGTCTGAATTACAGAAGGCGGTTTCGAGGGGACCTGGTACCAGCGATGGAAATGAGCAGGTGTTGCAAAAGTTGAGGGATGAAAATGAAAGGCTGCTGAAGACAACTGTCTCACCCAGTGAGGAAGTTCATGCAGCTTATCAAGGCTCATGAGTATGCAAATGAGCATCTGTCTCTGTTTATGCGCACCCTCAATCCCCTTCCCCCTCCGTCCTAAAAGTGTTTTGTTTCCCTAGTTTCCCTCTTTGTTCTTCAATCCTGATTAAAACTCTCATGGCTTTGTGTTTGTTTTGACTGACTACAGTGGTCAGTATTTGTGATCTAATGCTATTTATGTTTCTCCCCTATTCATGTGTGATTTAATATTCTTTTTATGCTTACATACACATGTTCTGTGTGGCCCAAGACCCTGAATTCTTTATTGCCTTGCATTTAACTTGAATATGTTTACTGCTTCACCTTTTCAATGATGTCAAAAGGAGGAAATTTTGTTGTAAAGTTGGTTGTGGAATAGGGGCACTGAACTAAGGGGGAATTGTGGTTGTTAGGGGCATTGAACTAAGGGGGGACGAACTGTGGTTGTTACTGGTGCACTAACAAAAGGGGAATTTGTTATGTATTTGAATGAATGTTTGTTCGGTTGTTTGTCATCATCAAAAAGGGGGGAATTGATAAGTGCTTATGTTCCTAGATGTTTTGATGATCACCTCACTAGGGCAGGGACACTAATTAAGGTGGAACACCAGTTATTGAATGAATGTTTGTTTACTAGCATGAGGAGTTATGCAGGTTGTTTGTCATCATCAAAAAGGGGAAAATTGATAAAGTTCTTATGTTCCTTGATGTTTTCATGATCTCCTCACAAGTCCAGGGACCTGGTCCTCTGCAGAGTATAAATACTCGTCCAGTGGTCAAAGTGATGTACAGCTGGAAAGTTGTCTGCGTCAGAAGGTTGGTGAAACTGCAGAGTACTCCACCAATCAGAAGCGACGAGGTTGCTTGTTCATTGGATAATAACTTTTCATGTCTAAATATATCCAAGGAAAAACAACAAACTAATTCATTCATTCAAATGGAGAGAGCCAACACGTATTCTCAAGAACTTACTAAGAGAGGTTTGCAAGGGACCTGGTCCCTGCAAGACTGCGATGTGAAAGGATGACAAGACAACTGTCAGAAAAGCTGCCACTTCTGATGTGGTAGGTGCACAACTTTTCTAAACAGTAGGCTCTTAGCCAATGGGCGGTCCTAAGGAGTTTGTTTTCATTTTAATATAGTCTCTTCCAACAAAACATAAACTCAAGATTTTGGCAAACAAAAAACTCACAAGCTTAAAAGGAAAAAGCCATCTTCAAGGAAGAACAATACTCACACTCAACAAAAGGATCTGATAAAGTGCTGAAGCATCTTTGTTGAGTTTGAGTTTTGTGTCTATCATTTTATAGGTTTTTGCATCTTGAAAATTCTCAAGTATACAAGCAAAGACTATCTTGGTGAAGTATTCTCAGACAAGCACAACAAGGACCTGATCGAGCTACAAGCGTCAGAGTGTGTCTTAGAAGTTTTACTTCCGTGCTTATATTGTAAATATGTTCCTAATCTATGAAGGATTCAGATTCTTGTGTTCGTTGTCAAAGTCTAAGTCAGTTGAGGCTAACTGATTTAGTGGGCAGCATTGTTTGCTGCATAGTAAAATTCTAAGTCATCTAGGAGCTAGTTGATTTAGTGGGCGGTGTGTTATCCGCTTAGCAAAGTCTAAGTTATCTAGGGGTGATAGCTTAGTGGGCAGTGTTGTATCTGCTCTGGCTCATCTAAGTAATAAGAAGTATTGCTTAGAGTTGGGATTAGTAGGCTAATCTCAGTTTGTAAACTTGCTTTTACTTTTGCTTGAGAAGATTAGTGAAAGCAGTTTTTTGAAAAGTCTTGGCAGGCCAGGTCGTGGTTTTACTCCCTTGAGCAAGGAGGTTTCCACGTAAAGTTGTTGTGCAATCTTTACTTTCAGCACGTTGTTTATTTTCTGTTATTGTAACTGTGCTGAGGACATGGTCCCATCTAGACTAGTGGACGCATACATTGCAACAGGCAACACTTGAGTGATATCCATTTCAACTAGAATCCTCGTAAAGGAAATACGATCAATACAAGATGTACACTCATCCGCATATAAGGGGCGGCCTAATCCGCTTTCGATTCTGCTTAATGAGTCATTGCCCCAGCAATTTAACAGCAAGTTTGGGAGTTTAACCCATAGGGGAATCATTCGCAACACCTCATTATTGAAATTGAAATTAGGACACCATGCCTTAACAATTACTGGTCTGCTAGACATCGTATACGGTCCTTAGAATAGCACTTCATCTCTATCTTCTATACTACTGCATCGTATTACAAAATATCCGTCGTTGTGGTAGTAGACTTTTGGCTTAGACACAAAGTTCCAGTTCGCAGCAATGAAGCGTTCCACTGCACCAATGGACGGAGAGTCCCCAACTACATACAGAACTACTGCCTGCTTCCATTTCACTGTTTCAGCCTCAAACTCTTGTTTCTCCAGTTGGATGACCTTTTCACAATCTATCAATATTGGAGGCACATAACATAAGTTCATACCTCGAGCAGCTAGTCGGTTCCCTGAGAAAAGGCTGGTCCATTTTTCCCCCTCTTTCGCCTCTTGTGCGGGTTGTGTTTTTGTGCCATCGGCTTCACCCCCATCTGCACTAGGGTTCGCCTCTTTGTTTCCTTTAGATTTCTTCCCCTTTCCCACTGTTGTTGTTTCTAAACCCTCCACTGGAGATTTTAGTTTTGGGAAATCTTCAGTTACTTCTTCTTTCTGTATATTAATTGTCAGATTTGGGATTTTTGCCAAAGTTTTGCTATTCGTCGTATTACTCATTGTTTCATCAAGTCAAGCTTCCGAAAAGGTCCCCTTTCTCGTCCTCTTCCCTTCGCCATTCAGGCGAGGCGCACGATAGCACTATACTCTATCTTACGCCGAGAGCACGATCGGAGAGCCGTTAAGTAACACACTAAAAAAGCACCAAAGTTAGCAGAATTTTAATCTAATGTCTGAGCATATTGCTCAAGAAGCTTTCCAGCGGGACCACCAATGGCTGCAAAATTACATGAATTAAATACTCCATATATGTCCAACTAAACTATAAGCTCATTTTTCACATTTACATATCACATACAGAGAAATAGGAGAATATAATGCAAATCACAGAACTACTATTCTATCTAGTATCTACTTATTTAATTGAAACATTGTGAGTTGGTTATAAGTGCACCAATAAAAAGACCTTTTAAAAAATCACAAATAATACAACATGATAAATTGAAGCATGTAGAGTTCATGTGGTAGTTAGAAATCTATGGAATTCCAACATGTCCAACTTCATAGTGTCAAAATATGCATACAAAAAAAAAAGACAGATGGAGTCAACCACAAAAACACATCTACAAGTCAACATTCCAACTAGAACAAATATTTTTAATTTCTTTTTCAATTTATTCTCAAATAGAATGATATGTTCTTGAAAATCACCAATAGATTAGCTTTTAAAATGTATGAAGTAAAGTTGGTACATGGTGGAGAGTTGATTTTAGTTATAACCAATATATGAAGAATAAAAATTAATAAAGGAACACCTCAAAACATGTTGTAGTATCTAAAAGTACTCATATTGTTTATTTAGTCAATCAGGCATATGAATCTACACATGAATGTTAAAATTGAACTACTCTATGTAAGTGGTTTTATTATAGTCGAACCTCTTGAATACTTTGGTTATGATCATCAAGAGAAATTATACGCTTATCATCTCTATTCATTTGATCATCTCGAGCATACATCCCCATCTAACATGCCCTTCCAGGCAGAAAAACTATTAGCATGGTAGATTGTATATACTAATGTAAGTATATAGTGTTGTAAATAAGTATAATTATAGAGATTTGTTAAAGTAATAATAAAGAATAAATATTGTGATAGAATATCATATTTGGAGGGATAACATGTCAGATTTAGATGGATTTGCATAGCATATTTAGAGGAATAGAATAGTTGATCTTTAGGGATATATATGATGGATCATTCGGGATGTAATGTGTATACTCTCTATATAATGGAAAGGATCTCACTTTAAGAGGCATTCAACAAAACTCTTGACATGGTATTAGAGTCTTCTCTTAACTGTTTTGTTTCATAGAGTCCATCTTTGGTTTCTTTCAAAAAAATAATAATTGAAAATCTCGATTTTGCAAACAGTTCGTCGACAATTAGTCCTTAACACTTAAGGCTCTTGATCTTTGTCATTATAGTTATTTCATTGAGTCATAGTGTTTCTAGTTTTCATAGCTATTTAAGAGCATGAATTCATATAAGGTTTAATACTTCAATTCATTTCACTGGAAAATATTATTCTTCATGGGAATTTCAACTTCAGTTATTTGTCACTTAAAAAGAATATGGGGCCATATAGATGGATGTGATTCTTCTCCTAGTGATCCTACAAAATTATGAGAATGGAAGATTAAACATACTCGGGTAATGACATGGGTTTTAGGGTCAATTGATCCACTTAGTTTTCTTAATCCCAGACCTTTCAATAAAGCTAAGGCTATGTGAGATTATTTACTGTCACGCCCCAAGTCCCGTTGAGACGGCCAGGCACCCGATGCCCTAAAGGCAGAGAGAACTAACTTATGTATTGTGCTTATTGTACAACTAAGATAATAATAAATCTTTGATGAGTATAGGTCAAGTAAATTGATAAAAGACCAACATAGATAGGCCCAAAATTAATGTACATGCTAAGCCGTTGAAGCTTTAATTACTAGAAAAAAGACATAACCGTGCTTTACTTTGACCATTGGTCTACAAAGCCTCTAGAAGATAGACACTTAGCTTATAACGGGACAGGACCCCATCATACCCCTTAACTAATATATAATCTCAAAAATATACTAGAGACTTGGCAAAGCCTTGAAGCAACTTGGAGCTCACTAAAGGTCATTGAGTATCCTATGCTTATATTGAGAGATTTTATTAGCTTGAGTACCTGTACCTATGGCATGAAAACAACATCCCCCAGGAGGGACGTCAATACAAAAGAATGTACTGAATATGTAAGGAATAAAGTAATCATATATAATGTTAGAGCTCAACTGAAATCAGGTACAAATGCACAAATATTTTGTATAGATAAATAAGGATAAGAGACAACATTTGATTATACTTGTGGAATCACATACCTTACATTCACCTCTGCTTATACTTGAGGAATAATGTACATTACATTCACCTTTGCTTATACTTATGGAATCATGTACATTAAATTCTTTGGTTATACTTGGGGAATCATGTTAATTGCATCCTTGGCTTTAAGTTTACTCATATTTTCTTTATAGACTTTGTAGCATGTGACACAATGACCAACTGATCAGTGGTAGGAGCGGGATAACCCATGCTAGGCATTTTAACCCCTGGGATGCGGTCCTCATAAATATACAAATCGAGCGAACCATGCTAGGATTTTAGCCCCTGTGCTTCCACCCATAATAATATAGATTGGGATCCGCCCATGCTAGGTATTACCACCCCTGAGCTGCCACCCTTAAGCACAAGAATTAGGATCGGCCCATTCTAGGTACTTTAATTCCTAAGCTGCCACCCATAATTATATAGATTGGGATCGTCCCATGCTAGGTATTACCACCCTTGACCTGCCACCCTTAAGCACAAGAATTAGGATCGGCCCATGCTAGGTATTTTAACCCCTGAGCTGCCACCCATAATTATATAGGATCACTTTACCTTGTCTCTTTAATCTTCGAGATTGTTCTTTTGATGTTCGTGACTCTTATGAAATTTAGGACTATATACTAGTGATGTGGACATGTGGATAAATTAATTGAGGAAGAAAACAATAATATAGGAAGAAAATGTAACTTTGTTGTCCTACTTAGGAAGTTATATGACTCGTGAACTTCATTTGGGCACAAAGAACATATACAGGTGATCCACGAAGGTGTATGGCAACTACCTTACATGTAGTAAATGATTCATTAATATGTATAGCAATTGAGCAAGTAATTCTTCTAACAAGATGCTTCATTTAAAACACGTTTGGACATTTCACATGGGAGCATACGATAGCTTAGCACTTATTAGAAATTGTAACTTCTCAAATGTAGAGGCAAGGACTATATAAGATGATATGATAGCTAAGCACTTAGTATTCGATATCAAATGAAAGAGTGAATAAACATCCAAACTAATGAAGCCTGTGACAAAACCCAAATAAGGGTTGTACATTCCACGTAAGGGGACATAAAATGAACAATGGACATAATATGCATCTGACATATAAAAACCTATAACATGTATAATGTAGGATCTAATTGACTCAATGAACTTCATTTGACTTGGTAGATAACTCATGAAACTTGATGTTTAAAGTACCTTTGTTAACTAGTACTTGGAAGAATAAACACACCAATATTGGATAATGAACACGTATAGAAGTAGACTGACATATTTTGAGAACTTGGACTGTATAAGGAAGACCATTAGCTTCATTGGAGATTGTACACCCTCACATTGTATCTTTTACCATAAGGATCACTTAGAGATCTCAATTTTGTCGGTAAAGGACTTCATGCCAAAATATATGAGATCAAATAGCCTTACATACCTCAATTCTCAATTCATAAGGCTTACACAGTCTCAACTTGTCTTTTAATGTCATAATCTTCATCTACAACAAACAATAAATAAGGCTAATATTAGCAGCTTACCAACTAACTCGGGATATTTCAACTCATCAAAACAATAGCCAGACAGCCATCCCATAATCCTTTTAATTGAGTGTGTTGTTTCACACATTCTGTTCCTTTTAATCATGGATTTAATCATATCTCACTAATATTACCTTATAGATGATATTTGTTGTGTATTTTTTGTGTCATCTAACCAGATGTGCTTTGCACGTGTATTCCACTTAATTTGTTTAGAAGTCATATGAACTTTTCTACGTCGAAAATACTGAAATATTAAGAAATGATAAATTAGTAAAATAAAAGGGAAGTGTTTACATAGTAATAACTATTTTGAAGCAAACTTCCTAATAATGAAAATCACATAAGTAGCATTGCTAAAATAAGTCATTCTTTTGTCTTGAGCATCAAAAAAAAATCGTGACAATTTTCTAACTCTTGAGAAGTTTAATAATTTTGGGAATAGATATTCAGAAACATATATCTACATCACAAGAGAAATTGTTACCAAAAACAAATGAATTTATACTACAATAAAAATTAAACTAATACAAACATCAAGTGGAGTTATTACAAGTCATATGAACTTTTCTTCGTTGAAAATACTGGAATATTAAGAAATCATAAATCAGTAAAATAATAGGGCAATGTTTATATAGTAATAAATATTTTGAATCAAACTTCCTGACAATCTAAATCACATAAGTAGCGTTGATAAATAAAGTCATTCTTTTTTCATGGGCATCAAAAAAACAAATCGTGAGAATTCTCTAACTCTTGAGAAGTTTAATGATTTTGGAAAAAGATATTCGGAAGCATATATCTACATCAAAAGAGAAATTGTGAACCAAAACAAATAAATTTAGATTACAATAAAAATTAAACTAATACAAATTTCAACTCGCATTATAAAAAGTCATATAAACTTTTCTTCATAAAAAATACTTAAATATTAAGAAATATTAAATCAATAATACAATTGGGCAATGTTTATATAGTAATAACTATTTTGAAGCAAACTTCCTGACAATCTAAATCATATAAGTAGCATTGATAAATAGAGACATTATTTTGTATTGAGCATCAAAAAATAAATCGTGATAATTCTCTAACTTTTGAGAAGTTAGAAATAATTATTGAAAAAGATATTCAGAAGAATATATTTACATCACAAGAGAAATTATTAATAAAAACAAATGAATTTAAACTACATCATGTTAACTTCATATATTGGAACATTACATACTAATGTATATACTATGCAAAAAATAATTATTATATTATCAAATTTATTTTCCTCAAGTACTCGAGGTTAAAGAATATACTCTCTTAGGATAGAACAATTTACTTCATCAAAATAGTAGTACCTCATATTCTACTAAACTTCGAACTCACTCAACGACAATAAATCACACAAAAAAATTTAAAATGCAAGAAGAAGAAGAGTAGAAGATCAAAAAAAATTGCGGTTGAAAATTTAGAGGAAACCCATCTATTATAGTCAACAAAGGGTAGTATGAACAAGTGTTTTTTGTGTCTTATCAGAAAAGTCATGACCTTTCCAAGAAGTGACAACCCTTTGGAAAAGTCACAACTTATTGAAAAAGTCACAACTCTTTGGAAAAATCATAACTCTGTGGAAAAGTCACAACTCATCGAAAAATCACAACCCTTTGAAAAAAGTCACAACTTATCATAAAAGTCACAACTCATCGAAAAAGTCACAACCTAAGTTAGGGATATTATAGTTATTTAACATTCAAGTTAGGAGTTCATGCTTTTAAGATAACTAGTCTCATGGCACGTGCATTGCATGTGTGTATCGTATCATATTGTATACAATATTATAAGATAGAATTAATATTACTAAATTAAAGCTTCGTCGTAAATAATTATAATTGACAGAACATAGGACAAGTGATTATAAATGTTTAACACAGATTATCATAGGGTTACATATTTTTGAGATCAAAATGACAAGATATCATTGATACTTTTCAAAATACATTCCATGTTTAAATATGGGGAGATAATTTCTTTAGTAGTATTACTTTTTTACTTCACTCAATTTTTAAAAAAAGTTCAAGCAACAATATAGAAATAAATATCAATATAAAAAAGGTCACTAGAGGCCTTCCTCTTGACGTTATGACCATAAATGATGGACACCATTTAATTACAATTTTTCTCTTAAATATACATACTTGAAATTTAATATGTGCATGACATTAATGACAATTACCATAAATATTTCAATATTTTATCTTTATAAGTAATATATCTTTAAAAAAAATTATTACTCAACTAATATTTGAGTAAGGCTATCATAGAGAGGTAGTTTTACAAAACAAAATGTACTTCTATAGTGAATGTCAACACTGTTATAAGTAGAATGTTATAGAGAAAAAAAATATAACCTTGAAAATTAGTTCTAAAGAAAATTAGTTGATTATAGTGAAATATTGTTATAACAAATTATAGTTAAATAGATGTTTGAGTGTATGTCAAATATTTAGCTAACAAATAGTGTTATGAATAGGTGCTAATTGTGCCTTATCAGAAAAGTCACAACCCTTCGAAAAAGGCACTGGTCATCAAAAAGGTCACAACCCTTTGAAAGAGTTACAACTTATCAGAAAAAAACACAATACTTTGGAAAAGTCACAACCCTTTGAAAAAATAACAACCCTTCTAAAAAGTCACAACTCATCTAAACTGTCACAGCCCATCAAAAAAGTTTCAACCCTTCACAAAATTCACAATTCATCGGAAAAGTCACAACTCTTTAATGTGAAAAAGTATCTATATTTAATATCATATAAGTAATTAATTAAATAAAAATAACTAAATTGTGTATTTTTTAATTGGGGGTATTATAGTAATTCAACATTCATTTATCGGAGTTCATGATTGGGACGGGCAGTGAGCTTACAAAAACATTAATCTAATGGTGTATCACCACAACTTATAAATCTGCCCCATAACAGTTTTTCGCAATAATTCTCTAAGTACATCCATGACATCTCACAAATAAATCAATACAATAAAAGTCCTCAACGCCTCAAAATAACCAAAAGACTTGAATTTATGGTTTTCAATCACCATCCCACGAGTTGCAATAAACAAGTAAGTCTAGAATTCTCAAATAAACTAATAACTAAAGGTTGTGGCAACGCCTTACCTTGGTGATCTCAATATGTTATTCTCCTTCAATTATTTTTGTAACCTTCTCTTAATCTTTGGAAGAGAGGGGCAGAACCTTGGATGACAACACATATAGCTATCTCTATTTCACTCCCATTGAAGATTTGTCCAATATACTTGAAGCAATAGAGGAGAGAAGGTGATCTTGTCGCTGCTTTGGAGAACAAGATGAAAAATACTTACAACCCTAGTGGGAATATTGGGTGGGTGTTTCATCTTGAGAGAGAGAGAAATATATAAACTTGAGAGCCTAAAATTTGGATAAGAGGAAAATGAGATATTTGTATTAGATTTTTGGCCTTAATACGTCCTCTTTTGCAACCTTTCTTGTACTTCATTTGAATCCACCATGTGTCTTTAATTTAGGCCACACATTTAAGTAGGTGATGCACCTACTTTTCTATTAAAACTATTTCTTGTAGGCTTGGAAAGATTGGGCCTTGGACTGCCATTCTTTTTCATTTTTCCCCTTTTCTTGGACAGATTGGCTTCAAATTGATCACTTAATTTAGGCCTCCATATGGCCCATAAGTCAAAGTAGGTGATGCACCTACTTGGTCCATATACCTTAAGTAGGTGATGCACCTACTTGTCACCCAATAGCTTAATTTAGTCAAGCAAGCACCTCACCTATTTTACACCATTTTCCTTATCTTAGTTTCTTTACAAGATCTTAACACTAATACACACTTGTCCACTTATGACTTTAATATAAAATATCACCTTTTACTATCTCGAGTTCAAATATTTTTTCACGTTCACTTAGTTGTATAAGTGTTGGAAGTTATGGGGTATTACATTTACAAAAGGTTTACAACCAAGAAAATACGCAAGACGCTTTCAATTAGAGTTTGAAATTGCTAATTATTCAGAAGGAGGTATCTCTATTAAGGATTATTATTCTAGATTTCAGAACTTATGGGCTAAGTTTGCATATATTATTTTTGCCAAAATACCTACTAAATCTCTCTCTCTAATTCATGCAGTTCCTAAGCAAAGCAAGCGAGACCAGTTTTTGATAAATTATAAGCATGTACTAAGAATAAGTAGTTATATAATTAATGTTCTATATTCTATTATTTTTTACAATGAATGTCATTTTATAAAAAAAAATTGAATGTCCTTCTTTTCAATAATGAACCTCCCTTTCTGAATTTTATCATAGAACATAAAGAAATTAAACACTAACAAATATTAAATGTTAAACTTTAAATGGAGAGTAATGTTAGTTATAAATAATAGGTAATTTACTTTATAAGGTTATTTTTGTAATTTAACTTTTAACTTGAGGTCTTTCCACTTATAAAATAAGTATGATGATTACATTATATATCATTATTTTTATTGTTAATAATATTAATAATTATTATATCATTTAGTTTCTAAATGGGTAAAACATCTAACAATTTTCTATGGACATTTTCGTGTTTGAACTTTTGATTGTGAGTGTGTGTGTGTGTGTTTGTGCACGCACATATGTGCCAATCTTTCTATGTTTTTGTATGTGTGTGTTTGATGTGTTTACTGGTAGATTTGCAAACAAAAATGATTGACTGAATCTTTAAGCAAATACTTAAATGTGATTAGACTGCTCCGATGAAATGTTTGACTTTTCTCTTTTCTCTTTTTTCTAACAAAATATTCACAAGAGATTATCTTTAATTTTATATGTTTGTTTAATATTAATATTATGACCCAATTAAAGTACTTTGTTTATATATGTTCATCCATGTTGACAATCATTCAAGTAGATGAAAAAAAGTATGTCAATAAATTTTATTGATATGTTTTAAAATTAATTTAATGATAGACTCGATTCGTGTCCTTTCTAGTTCAATGTATAATGACGATTGAATAATATAGAGATAGACATTTTAGATTATTATATATAACATGTAAGAATAAGATAATGGATTTAATCAAGTTAATAAGATAAGAAAACTTATTTTTCCCTTTTAAATGTTTTTAGTAGAGTTCTAATGAAAATGGAACTTTAATAAAGATTAGGGTTTGTATATTACTAGAGATTCAAGAGATACTCTGGAACATTTTCTTCAGTCCCTTAGGGAAAAATGCCGACCACCTATGAAAACGCGCCGTGAATCAGTTCATTAAATGAAAAAGGGAAGACAAAAGAAAAGAGGAGATATATCATGTAATATTAAAGGTGATAGACAAAGTTCCAACCATAAAAAGAAGGGATCGATCTTGGAATCACCCAGAGGATCCAGAACTGTTGTGAGTTTCTCCGACCACACACCAATGTCTTGTTGCTAAGGAAGTGAATTAGGAGAAAGAGTACCAAGTATTCCCTTCCACTTGATGTATATAGGTTAATTTTACAAAACCTAAGGGTTTTTTGGTTTGAGAGATTGGGCCTGTGGCTTTTTATCTTTGTTTTGTTTGGATCATTTATAAAATTGGTCTTAAGACATTAAAATAAACAAAAAAAAAATGAAAATGGAAACTACTCGATTGAAAAGTTAATTTTGTAGCAGAGTTAGAATCTAAAATATTTAAATAAGGATGAAAGAATACTTATTCTTACTAAAAAATGTAATAGGATTGGGTTCATGTGAATGATGTATTTTTTGAAACACGCGAGCAGAGCCAAAACATGTGAGAAAATAAATTGGTGCATATATTCTGTAATTACCCTCCAGGTTATTTCCTCTTTATTAAATTCTTTTCGTCTTTCAGAGCTTTCCTATAGCAACTCCAAGTCATTTTTGTCTTGTAAGGACTAATAGTCTGGTAACCTGGTCATTCATCTATTTTTTGTGCATGTTTTTGTTTTGTAAAAAAATTAGGTAGACTACTTTAGAATGCAATTCTGACGACTCTGTTATCTCTAGGTGTCTAGTTCGGTCTAAAAAGACCTTTGGTGCGGATCCCAAGGCTTTTAGACTAATTTTAAGCTACCTTTTGAAATTTGGCTTGAAATGAAGTTTGGGTGTGGGAAGCATTTTTCATCAATACGACCTCGGTTTGAAGATTTGACATCTCTGTTGATACTATAATGCCAAATTTGATGGGGTAGCATATTTCATTTAATTTAACAAGGTTCTGAACCAATCCTAAGTACCCCATCGGGATTTGTGAGCCTTGAAGAATTAGCTAATGTTGAACCAACTAGTGCAAAACCCATTTCATCTTTGTGTCCATGAACCTCAAGGTGGGTTCTCAATGGCTAGTGATGTATATGTTCACATTCGTGATCCGGGTTCTATGTTCGAAGAGACCATTGGAGTTTGGCATTGCATTTACAAGCCTCATGATGCGATCAACTAGGTAGGAAGCTGAAATTTTGCATTCATGGCCTAGGTGCAATATTTGAGAAGCTCTGGGTTGGATCTGTTGCAATCATGAACCGGGGCCCACTTTAGTGAAGTTCACTTGAAATGTCTTTAAATTAAAGGCAAACCTCATATTTCAACACTTGTTTGTTAATTGAAAACTAGATAGATTGAGTTGTAGAGCTTTAAATCGAGTGATTTTAGTTTTTATCTGTCGGGAATTTGATGGGACATGTATTGGGATCATCAGAAAACTGTGGGGGAATTATATTTGAGGTAAGTTCTCATCCCAATGGACCTTCTGAGGCCCTTTAATGGTGTTTTTAGTTAATTGTATTGCATGTTCTGATTTAACTAAGTTTATGAGCTCTGATTGTTTCTATTTTCGGGGCACAAGTTTCTTGAGCTATTTAAGACTAATTGACAAAGTCAATTTTTGGATTCTCAGTGCAGGTCCCATGATTCTGTTTTACTTATTTTTGGGTTCCATCTTCTATTGTTTTGATTTTAGTGTCTTATGTCTATATTGATTCATTTATTTGATAGCATGACAACAATCGCAGGCTATTCGGAAGGAGAAAGCTCTAGAATTGTAATTTTTGAGCGCGTGGGATAAACTTTAACATAGGCTACGACTTACCAGACTTTACATTAAGATTGCGAATGTGAATTAATGTTGATTAGCTATAATTAGGTTGGGCTTGTAGTTGAATCATATTTAGTTATTAGAATTCATGTCTTAGATGTATTTCAAGTAGTTTTTGGAATTTCAAGCATGCTTACTATAATTGTGCTTATTATTCCATGCTTTGTGGTATATATTTTTCCGTTCATATTCTTATTGGTAGTTAGTTCTTGGACTTAGATGTATCATCTTGGAGGTGAATAGCTTAGTTGAAGTAGTAAAGTTGCAGCAAAAATTGTTGTCATCTACTAGTTTTTGATTTCTATGAGTGATGTTTATGGGTCGTGGTTATGAGTATGGCATGTGGAAGCTGATCATGGATGACACTTAGAATTTTAGGATGTTGGTTTACTGATTAAAAGTGGTTTGGTCTACAATTTAGTGATAGGCTCGTGGTCATGAGTCCTAAATGTTGTAAAATGTCAAGTCTTAGGCCTAGATGTACTAGCTAACAACACGGATCGTGAAAGGAATCACGAGTCGTAGTTGGGTCTTGTAGATGTAATCTTTAGAAGTTAGTGATTTCAATACCTCCACATAGATGAAGGTAATGTACGAGTCTTTCATTGGATTACGAGTCATAGAAGTATGTTTATGGTTTGTCCTTTTGAATGTTGGGTTGCTGGGACTGGGCTCTACGACCTGACAGCACAGTGTATGTTAGGATCTATGGTTCATAAGTCAAGGTCGTTGTTCAAAGCCTGAAAGTCTAGACTTATTCTCAAGAATCAGTGTATGAATGAGTTCTATGGCTCGTGAAAGTGACTACGAGTCCTATAAGGTGGTTCGTGGTTTTTCATGACTTGGATTTCAGTTCATGGAGTCCAAGAGTGGACAGTTTAGTCCGTAGAAGGATGTATAGGCCGTAGATGGGTTCGTTGTTATTGTTAGACTGTTATTTCTATTGCGGAGTTGAGGCTTTTCTTTCTCTGTTTATTCATATACTATGTCATTTAACAGATTCCTAAAGCCCCTAACCACCCCCATTCACCCTCATTTTCTCAACTCCAAATCTTCTCGCTCAAGTCTTCTTCTTTAAGCAATCTCGGATTTCAAGGATCTCAGGTCTCCATTGAATATTTCAATTAGTGTGTTAATCAAGGTATGTGAGAACTTCATCAATGGATTCTTCTTAACTCATTGAGTCCCAAGGAAACCTAGATTTCTCAATTATGATTCTTACCCAATTGTTGGCTTTCATGATTTTCTTATGCGTTCTATTGAATTTAAGTTTATTTATTATGAATGATTTGATCATAATTCAATTTTTCAATGATATTTTCATGAACTCGTGCTATACAAATATTTTATGATCATGATTGAAGCTATGTTACTATGCATTATGTTATGAAGGAATTTATGAATCAACAATGCTTTGGAATAAAGTATCAACAAATTTATATGAAATTATGATGCATCTATTGAAGTATTTCTCATTATGAATAACTATCATGATTTAGATGCTTTCGATTAAAGTTTCTCTCAAGACTATGTTATTTATCATTATTTTAACGAACTATTCTTTTGATTATCAGATTTTATGAATGATTTAGTACTAATTGATTCGTACTATTTCAAATAATATGATTATGATTATACATGTTTTCTATTGTGAATTTACTAGCATCGATTTGGACTAGTGGCAATTACCTAGTCCAAGAACGACGTGGCCCCATAGGACATTGTCTTAACTTACTCCAACTAGTGGATCAACCTAAGATTATGATTATTATCCTTACCTTGGCAAGTAGAATACTCTCTTTTCGGTGTGGGAGTAGTACACTAAACTCCATGTTATAGCACACATGTTTTATGTTAGTTAACGGTATCTCCCACAAATAACTATGATTAAAATTATGATTTTCAAGAATATTGTTGTCACGATTCAAAAATGGGTGAAATGGCAATCATCCTATCCCACCAAACAAGTCCGCCTAAAACCTAAACAACACAATAGAAATGCATAAATTAAACCATCAATAACATAAATGTAGATAACTTAGTCAATCTGATAAATACCCCAAAACCAAGTTGTCACGTGTACAAACCTCTAAAGTATTATAGCTAATTTCAAAGAATATACAAGTTTCAGTGTCATTGGTTCTAGAGTAGAACAAGAACATAATAGAGGGACAAGAGGGCCCACTGAGATAACAAGCATCTACTTCTCAAGTCTCCATAGTAAAACCTCGGAAAAAGCATAGAAGAAGGATAATCAGGAAGGTTTTTCATAACCTAGACAAGTGTAGAACCTCCATAAACTACAACATGCATAGATATCAGCCCAACCTAACAGTTTACAATGTATATATCACGTAGTACAATAGTTACAACCTAAAAAATACAAATCATCAATTCTCAAGTATCAAATTCATCAATCACAAAGGTTCACAAAACACTCACAAGTTCACGGATAATGATAATTGTGCAATGAAATGAAATGGCATGAATTGTGATATATATCTGCTCTATGATGGACATTTTCTCTAAGACCCGAACCGATGGGGGACACACAAGGTCCATGTACTCTTTGGAACAAACCTTGGCATCACTATTACTAGTCGGAACCATTTTCCATCAGCATTACTAGAACCATTTCCCATCGCATCAATATCACCCGCTAGATCAAACGTCGGCATAATCACAATAGATCTCATCGTAGTGATTTAGAACCAATGTAAATAGGCATGTTAACACATAAATAAGGAGATATCAATAACATGTCAATATGATATGACAATTCTCATAACAACTCACAAATCGATATAACATAACCATAATGTTTCAACAATAACAGGTCAATATCACCACTTGAGTCAATCACAACATAACACACAAGAAATACCATAAACATTGCCTTTTTCATTATTCCCCTCATTATTATTTTGATTAATAAAAATGAACAATTTAACCCAACTCTGATTCCCATTACTCTCCAACCCAGATACATCAAGGAAATACAAGATTCTACAAGCTTAACAAATGTCTAGAAGTTTACTTGCCTTAAGCAATCGCTTTGAAACTTGAACCTTACCTTTGCATTAGGTATCCAAATAAACACAATCAAGTAAATAATAGAATCACAATAAGATTTCAAAACTACAGCACCCATATCAAGGATTTTGGGAAAAGGGATCAAATTAACCAAAAACCCGATTCTGAAAATGAAGGGTAAATTTGGAAATTTATACATGAAAATGTTACCCATAAGATTTGGAACTCATTGGTGAAAACCATTTAAAAATAGAGTTGAAATCATTCACAGATCGCCATTTTATCAAAACTCTAAGCTTATTGAAAATCCCCAAACTTTGAAGTTCAAAATCCACAACGTGATGTGTAAAGTCAAAGAGAATTCATGGTAAATGAAAATTGAAGGTTAAAATCAATAACCCAAGAAAGTGGGCCTGCCAATCTGACAAACCAAATAGAAACACATAATTTTTTACACATCACTGGTTGTCACCCAAACCAGAACCCAATCTTCATTAAAATTATTAATAAACCCTTAGTAGCCTGCCAATCTGACAAAGCTCCAAATATCACTAACCAAAATGGGCCTAGCCTAATCATGAATAGCCTCAATCTTCGTCTGATCTACCAAAATACCATCCTTGGACATAACGTACACAAGAATGCTACTCAAGCCAAAACACACACTACGAAAACTTGTCATAAACTCACTGATCTCTCAAAGTCTGAGGCATAATTTTCAAGTGATGCTCATAATCTCTCCTGATCCATAAGGATACAAGGATATCATCTATGAACACTATGATGAACGAACAATATACGACCTGAACTCCCATGTCATCAAGTCCATGAAAGCGGGAGGGGCATTAGCTAGCCCATAGATCAATCTTTGAAAATACTGCGGCACCCTGAAGCTAGTCAAATAGATCATCAATCCTAAGCATAGAGTAATGCTTCTTCACCATAATCTTATCCAGCTGCCTAAAATCGATACACATGTGTATCATACCATTCTTCTTCTTCACAAAGAGATTGGGAGTGCCACAAGGTGATACACTTAGCCTGATAAATCCCTTAACTACGATATTCCAAAGTTGAACAGTGAGATCTTTGACCTTTGGAGGAGACATATGATAAGGTAGATTAGAAATATGTTAAGTACTTGTCTCAAGCTCAATAGGCAAATCAATATCACGCCTATGGGTACGCCTGGTTAGTCGGTAGAAACACATCTGCAAAATTATGGTCAATGGAAACTTACTCAACTACAGGGACCTCCCTACTCATATCACAAACATATTTCAAATAAGATAAACATCTGCTAGCTACTACCCTCTGAGCACGAATAAGAGAAATAACTCTAACCAGAGCGTTACTACGAGAGCCCTGCCACACCACCAGAGAAATACCTGGCATGGCTAGAGGAGCAATCTAAGATCCAGAATCACATCAAAACTAAGCATACCAAGAAAAATAAAGTCAGCCTGGGTGTCACACCCTTATATAGTAACCAAGCAAGATTGAAACATCTAATCCACTACTAAAGACTAACCCATGGGGGTCAACATACACAACGGTGCTACCATAGGCTCTGAACTCAAACCTATACGAGAAGCATAATAAACAAACACGAAAGAAAAGGTAGATCCCGAATAAAATAAAGTCGAGGTGGGCTGCTGGCATAAGAGAATCGTACATGTGATCCCATCAGTTGATGCCTTAGCCTCCACCCTCACTGGTGTTGAATATTCATAGAAATGGCCATGTCTACCTACCTTGGCCATCTGACCTACCACCTAACATTACTCCCAAGGGACTACCATAATGTCTACCACAAAATTCTTGACCCTAACCTCTACCTCTGGCCGGAGGTGCTGGTGGTGGCATTTGTGGGCCTCCCTATGGAACGGGAGCAATCCACCTACGGCAAAGGAAAATTTTTTGCCCAATAATCCAACTCTCCACAGTCAAAATAGCCCAAAGGTGATCAACTCCATGAAGAATGGACACTATGGTCTAAAGCACATGACTGGGACCATGACTCTAACTAGAGCCAACCTCACTCCAGCTGTACCAGTCACCCTCTGAAGTCTAGAATGAGGCATGAATAGGCAGGTTGGATTGACCCTGCCGAAACCATTGTCGGGTCCTATCATAAAAGTCACTAGACCTGGGAGGGGACCCGTTGTAGATGCCTTCATATCTAGCTCTCTGGTAGCTGCCCCCATGGGCCTCATAATGTAACTTCTCAACAGTGTAGATTTGATAAACAACATCAAGAAAGGAACGACCCTTAAAGACCATAAACTGAGTCTCAATCTACAACTGAAGCCTCAACCCATAAAAAGAGCATCAAACTCTCTCCTCCTCAGTAGGTAAGATCAGAGTAGTGTGACATGAGAGCTCGTGAAACCTCGCCTCATACTCTGACAAAGTTAAGAAGCCCTACTCAAACATTGAGTACTAATCCCATAGATTATCTTTGATGCTACGAGGGATGAACCTAGATAAAAAAGGCCCTAGAAAAATTGGTCTAAATGACCAGAGAAGACCAGTTGTCCTGGTCTGAATGAAGGTATGCCACCACTTCCTAGCTAGCCCATCTAACTCATAAGTAGCTAAGTTATCTCATCTCGACTCCATTAGGCCCAATGCATGAAGCCACTCCCGGCAAGTAATCAGAAACTTATAGGCATCCTCAACCACAAACCCAAAAAACCTCAGAGGTGAAAGCCTTAGAAACTCTCCAAGCATATTCTACTTCTCTAGCGGCATATCTTCGGCCACAATCACGCGATGAGAACCCCAGGTGGTGCTTGATCTAGAGGTGCCTCCAATGTAGGTTGATCATGCAGTTTTTGTGTAACATCCATTGCAGTTAGATCATGTTGCATGCTCTTAAGAAAAATCAAAAGTTGTGTAATAGTTGCCTACAGGTCTTGAGAAATAGTTAGTCTGGGAGGCGACTGGGCTAGGCCCGGCCCCACTGGTTGAACTAGAACCCTTACTAGTGAAGGTTCTGTTGGAAGCTCCAAATTGTTCTCTCTCTCTCTCTCTTTGGGGCTAGTGTTGTACCCCTAGGTGACAAGGGATGTGGACTATCCTCGAGTCGTCAAGCACTGCATACGAGTCATTGGAAAAATAATGAAGCAACTGATATATCAAGAAACGAATAAAACAAACATTGCACGGAAGCAATACAAAAATGGTGAAATTCCTAAAGACACCTTGTAGCCTTCCAAATATAGGATACATACGTCTCTACACCAATCAATAAGACTCTAGTAGGTAGATAAGGCTCTGATACAAACTTGTCACGACCCAACTCTGTTAGTCAGAATGGCACCTACTATAACCCTCCAATAGGTCTGTCAACCCGTAACCCATAATAGCAAGTAATGAGTATAAGGGTAGAACTAAACAGAAATCAAACTAAACAACAAAATGAAATAAAATTATAAAAAACCAAAAGCCATATACGAAGATCCCTCTAAGAACCTACAACTCAAAAGTAAAGAGTTGTCTAAAAATAAAAGTACATGTCAAAAAAATGGACCAAAACAAAGCTTGTCTCGAAAAGGATAAGATTAGCTAAATAAACATAGGAGAAAATCTAATCTAGGACACCAAGTGCTCACCCTTGATCTTTGAATCCCAAACGCTATTGATGGCATGAACAATCACTGTTGGTAGCTTGTACTAGGACTGGTAACGCTCAAATATCCTCTCTAAAACCAATTAAAAGGGACAAGAGTCATAGTCAATAAAAAGATCTAATGATGTGTTGGGGACTAATCCCACAAGGAATGGTATATGGTAGAGAATTTTATCATGAAATTTGGATTGTAAAATCATTCATTTATAATAGTATAAGTAAGTGGGTGGATGATTCCAGCAATTTTATAAAAATATTTGGTTACCAATTGTCACAGTTACACTAAAATTACGAGAAATTTAAGAAGTAACAAGCAATCTAGGGGTGCGTGGATTGGAAATGAATGTCACATAAGGGTAATTGTGCTGCTCTATGGTGATGAACATTCATGAATAGACTAAGTCATCTTTAATGACACTAATCTTCTTTCTATCTCATATCATCCTTGCATACAATCTCCATTCGATCTCATCTATATGTCATTCTAAGCAACCCTATACCTTGATCGATTTTCTCTTTCGATGCAAAAATAGGGGAAACAGATCCGGCCCATAACCTCTAATTTAAGGAAAGTTGCCGACATCAAACCTAAATTGCTAGTATCAAACTAATTACCAACTCCAAAAAATATCTTTCGAGCGTCGACTGTAGATCGTAAGTAGGAATTAAGTTTTACACCTTAACCCATAAGTTAACCCCATGCTAATTATCCCAAATTCATGTATGAACATTACCAAAACAGAATATAATACAATGCCCACTACATTAAATCAACACTCAACCCCATAATTGCACCCCTAGATCTTTGGGTTTTAGCCACCCATCACAAAAAGTAAAAAAATTATAACTTTCATGAAAGTGGCTATGGGTAACATGAAATTAATAAATTACAAGCAAACCCACTTTAGATTGAACTTCAATTTGTCAAATTCAATAGAAAAGTTGAAAAAACCCCCCAAAAACTAAAAGATGTTCTTCACAAGGTAAAGTATTTCTCTCAAAAGTACAATTTTTTTCTATGAACGCAACTCTCTTCTTTTTGTCTCCTTTGGGATATATATAGATTACCAAAATTTGGCCTAAAAACTCAACACACTACGCTTTTGGCAGTGTTAGTCGAGCTCATCGAGCTCATTCGATGATTCACCAATCATGCTTCAGCTCACCTTCTCTTTCTCTAAGCTTCGAGTGTTTGAACATCAGTTAGCGAGCTCATTCGGGTCTACCTTTCTCATTCGGTGAATCACTGAGTACCACATTGGTTCATCTTTTGATCCTTTAATTTTACTCCATGCACTATCGCTTTCGTTGACGGTCAGCATGGTTACCTTTCTCATTAAGAGAATCACTTTTCCTTTTGGAGTTCACTAACCTGTCTCGATAGAAACAAGCGGTGTGCACTTTCACTTTGGGCGAGGTCATTTTCACTAGGTGATCCTCCTTTCTTGCTGGACGATGATAAATGTAAATTTTGCACTACTTTTTACACTTTTGGCCATTCTTTCAAATATTCATCCTTTCCTTGTCCATTCGCCTTCATGGCTGCAAATTATAAAAATATCATTAGAATTGGACAAAATGAGTCATTGAGAACACTAATTATTGAGCTAAATGGGCCTCAAATGAGTGCAAATCTATCACTCATCAACACCCCTACTTAAACTTTTGCTTGTCCTTAAGTAACTAAAGAACACAATTAGCACGATATGGGTGTCTACAATAGTATTTAGTAAGAGATAACATCGAAGTGCAATTACAAGACTACACTCAACAACATGCTACACTCAAGTTCAAGCTCTCTTTAGCTTCTTTTCTAATTCAAGACCATGTTTCAATACATGCATTCAAGTGACCTCACATCAAGAATGATTCCATACTCTCACAAAGATAATCAACTAAGAAATAAAAGAAATCAATGCAACTCACACTATCTTAAAAGAGAAATACATGCAAGCTTCATCCCATATGTTTGCCCATATTTTTCAATCATCACACAACCTAGTTCATGCAAGATCTCAAAGGTCTTTTCTACTTGTAATGGGGCTGAGGATTAAGGTATGGTAAATTTGGCTCGGTGTCACCACACAAAGTACACCCTAGATGTGACACAGTGTATAGGACCCCGAGAGGCTGTAACACCTCAAAAAACTAGTAGATGAGACTAGAGTCTGTGTTGTTGAGTTTCATATGGGGTTGTATGTTGTAAAATAAGTTCCCGAGCCTAGGTTGAATGGTTTAGGGGTTAAACGTCAAGGTACGACTCCCCAAGGACCAACCAAGGGTCCTTGAGGAGGACCCTAAAGCCTAACCCCCAAAGCTGCCCATGAACCAAAAGCTGTCAAAAACAGCACCGCCTACGGATGGGCACCCACGAGCCGGGGTGGACTCACACCCCGTAGGTGTGGGTCGTGGGTCTAGGCTGTACTTCCTAGGTTCTAGTAGCAAACCACGAATTTCCAGCATGGCTCATGGACCCACCCACGGTCCGTGGGTGGGGTTTCGTGAGTCACACCTGAGTTGCTGCCTAGGTTCGGCCAAGTGAGGGTCAATTTAGTAAATTCCTAATTAATTAGTTATGGGTTGGGGACGATTTATTTTGTTTTATTTCACTTATTTAAGACTTTTTAAGTCATGAAACGACCCTTTAAAATTCATTATTCCCAAAACTCAAAATTAGAAACCACCTCCTCTCCAAATATTTTCTCTATAGAAACCTCAGGAGAAGAAGAAATCATGATTTGGAGTTCAAGAGTTCATCTTTCTCACTCAATTTCGTGGAGTTTCTTCAATAAAGTTATGGTAGTCTTCATCCTTGGTTAAGTTCCATCCAAGGAGTCCCTTCAAAACTCTACTTCTCAAAGTTGAAATTCTCCAAAACCTAGGGTTTTCAATCTATGGCATGGATTCACTTTCAAAACGATTTCAAAGTGTTTATTGTCTTATATTATGATCAATTTTATGAATTAATATTGTTTTTATGATGAATTACTTATGAATCCATGAATTCCCCTATTTTGTCAAATCGGATCTCAAAGTGTGGGTGGATTGTGATCAAATAATGCATGTAGTAGTTAATCTAATTGAAATATGTGAATATCCATATATAGAATAGTGATGCAAGATGTGAATCATGAATTGTGATCTAGGATTCTTGAAGGGCTATGAATGAAGAACCTATATATGACTATGAGAATTATGCATGTGCTTTATTGAAAAGCAAGGTTTCTATGTTTATGAAAGTAATGTGATAATGTCTAGAATGTAATTGTGTTATTATTGAAAGGTTATTCTCAATTATACATTATGAATGATGATGATATATGTGAAAGTTTTCTTCAATGTAATGTTACATCTTGAATTAGTAGGCTTAGGGCATCCTCTTCTTGTGTAAATGAAAGTGATCTTGATTGAAGTACCTTGAATTGGTAGGTTTAGGCATATTCTTCTTGTGTTACTAATGTATCTTGACTTAATGAACTTTGAATCGGTAGACCTAATGTTTGTAGCCCTTTCATGAGGAGTCTATGAATGAATGTAATGATAAACCTTTGAATCGGTAGACCTAATGGTGGTAGCCCTTTCATGTGTGAAATGATGAACCTTAAATCGGTAGATCTAATGGTGGTGGCACTTTCATGTGTACTTTGAGTCGGTAGACCTAATGGTGGTAGCCCTCTCAAGTATAATAATGTTAAAGAAAATGTACTACTCTATGGGAATGGAGGCTAAGTACCGAGTGGATATGGTAAGATGGAAGCTCTCCCTAGGTTAAGTCGGGTTTCAATGAACATCTTTCTTATCCCATAACTATGTGCACACATAAGTTATCAGCTAGTGGATCCATCTAAGCTAAAATGTTACCGGTCCTACCTTAGGCAAGTAGACCAACCCTTTACGGTGTGGGATAGACACCAGATTCCATGTAAAGCTCACATGGTCTATGTCGGTTAATTCTTATTCCCATCATGTGAGATACGTGCTATGGTTACTTGAGAAGTTCTATGAAGTGTGAATGGTAGTATGGGATGTTATTCATGCATTGCACGAGTAGGCTTTGAGAGAGCTATGGTTTGATTCTCCAATGTCTTAATGTCTAATGAATGAATGTGCTCTTAATGAAGCTAATGAGAATGTTGACTTAAATGCTTAATGTAATGATGCATTATTTACTTGGATTGTATTATGAGTTACTTTCCTTGTCATGACTTATGAAATGTATGTGTTCCTTATGTATGACTATTGACTAAAGATGAGTAATGAAGAATGGTAAGTTCATCTAGTGTGGCCTCAAAGTGGTACTTAGTAGGAATTGTACTGTGGGATGCTATCCTTATATTGCACAAGTATAGATTAGGGTTACCTAAGGTGATGGTTCTAATGTGATAAAATGGCTTATATATTGATTATGTTTGTATCTTATGCCTTTTGCTAAAGTTCATGATGTTTTCTCAAAATTGGCATATAGCATGGTTTTCCACCAAAATGTCCTTTTTAAGCATGATTTTTGCATGGCTATCATACTTGGTACATTTTGTGTGCTAACCCATAATTCTTCTATTTTTCTACAAAGTGTAGGTTCCGGCATTTGAGTTGATTCCTTCTATTCAAAGGGCTTGGATTGAGTTCTTCCAAAGCTTGTGGTATGTCCTCATGGATCCGAGGACAAGTGCTTTATTGATGTTTCACGTCTTTCTTTGTACTAGATGCTTTTAGACTTTCTATTGTAAGGGCAGTGACCCTGCTTTTGATTCAAGATGTTTTTAGATGTCCATGTGAGACAAGTAGACATCCGCTGTTTTAAATGATATTTTCGATTGTATGGATTTAAAGAAAAGTTTTAAATTCCACACTATTTCATATGTCTTATGTTATGAATGTTTGAGGCTTTTTGGAGTCTTGTACTCCGTGTTACGTCCGGGGTGTAGGCTCGGGTCGTGACAGAGGCCCTACACAAGCCACTTGCATCATACAAGATAATATATTTGAAAGAGTTCAAAGAAGAGTTTTATATCAAAAAGTTTTTCAAAAAGTAGAGGAAGTCTAACACAGTCACAAAGCCATCTATTACATCAAAGAATGATTGGGATGTAACCCATACATAACATACATGTTACGACCCAGGGGTATCCCCTAGATGTAACATAGTGTATAGGACCCCGAAAGACCTCATACAAACCAGTTAGCATACATAACATAAGAAATAGAACAATAGGAGTAAAACAACAGTTCAAGTCCAATAGCTTTATAAAAGAATAGCGGAAGTCTAAAACACTTGTTTCAATTGCCATCTAATACAATTGAATGAAATTGGGCCTAGCCCATACATCATGGGGAAATATAAGAAAGAAACTAAAGCAATGAAAATCTGTCCTCGAAGCATGAGGACTCACCAAAGCTCAAGAACCTCGTAATCAACCACTAGCCAGAAAACTGAGAAACCTGACGATCGGACCCTACATTTGGGAAAATGTAAGCAAGAGTATTCGTTAGTACAAAACAATGTACCAAGTACAATAGATATGCATAAAACATTTAAATCATGCTAAAAGAGGACATTTCATGACATGTAATTTACCAAGCTAAAACATGATATAAAAGGGTTAGATAACATAAGTCATAAAACATGGTCAATGCAAGCTAACATCATTTGAAACCTTTGAAAACATATGAGATACTTCTTGAAATAACCTTATTTCATAATTATTGTGGGAATTAGCCTTAACCGACATAGAGACCATGTGAGCTATAACATGATCCCCCGGTGTCTCCTACACCGAAAAGGGTTGCCCTACTTGCCAAAGTAAGGACCGTAAACTTCTAGCTTAGGTGGATCCACTAGCTAATGTCTATCTAGACAATCATCATATGGGGGCACATAGGTAAGGAATAAGGAGATTTCTTCTAGAAACCCGGCCTCTACTAACGGGATAGCTTCCATCTCAATATCCTCCCGGTGCTAAGCATAAATCCCACAGAATAATCATTTCTTACTTGCTCTTATTATCCATGGAAAGGCATTTCATCTTTCCAATCCAAGCTAAGTCATTATCCATGGAAAGGTATCATTCCATAACCAATCCAATCTAGATTTCATTAGGATAGATCTCAATTTTTTATTCAATTAGGTGAGAAGGCCTTTCAACCTTAGAATCCTTATTATGTGAGAAAACCTTTCACATCATGCTTTCATGTGTATATGAGAAAATCCTTTCACAACACAACAACATCATCATCATTTATACTTTACTCTCAAAGCATCCTTAAAACATTTTGCATAGATTTCATAAGAAAATGCATAATTCCATAATTTACCTTTCAAGGTTCAAAACCTCCTTTCAATGATCAACATTTAGAAAACCTTGGTTAGATATGGATTTCATCATAAATTCATGTAATTCTATCAATACATGCTTAATTTCATAAATCACTTCCTTCATAATCAAAATCCCACATTATATGATCATAACTTGGAAACATGAAGATTACATGGGTTTATGGGGAAATCATCATAAAATCATAATATTTCATCAATTTATGCATTAGAGATCATAATTCAATCATTTAAGTAAATAATCAAGAGAACCCATGGAAATTGAAGAAAACCCTAACTCAATTGGGGATTTCTAACTTTGAAAAAGATGAATTTGGGAACTCCATGAATGAAAGGAATCCATGGATGAAAACTGTCATACTTTGAAGCCAATTTCTAATCTTCAATGGAGGAATTGAAACTGGACTTGAAACCCTAGGTTTAATTCTTTTTCTTCAAGCTTTCTAGAGAGAGAAATATTTGAGAGTTCTTCTTTTTTATGTATTTGAAGAGAATGAAGTGATTGAACTAATTTAGGCGTTGGAATCTCTTATATAGGGGTCTTACTGAAGGATAAAATGACGTAGTATAGGGATAAAATAATTAGGAAAGACCCAACTTACCCTAAACTTAACTGTCAATCCTCCATCAACGGACCACTGACAACGGTCTGTCCTGCACGACCGTCATTAGTGGTCAGAAAGTGAATTTGGGGTCTTGAACGATGGCCCCCAACCACGGATCGTGGTCTGACCAACGTCCAGTTTTTAGGTTGTGGTTCTTGGCCTTTATGAATGGCTTAGGGAGTGCCATCCACGTACCACACCTACGATTCGTGGTCTCATCCACGGGCCGTGGGTGGTCCTCGTAGGTTGGCACCTACTGCTTCTTAAAAATGTTATTTTGCCCTCTTTTGGATCCGGGTTGTTACAATATCTCCCCTTTGGGATCATTCGTCCTCGAATGAGATTCAAGCTAGGACTAAAAGGATAGGAGAGGAACTAACAACCCAACCATCAATGCTACTTCATCTAAATGCATATAGCCAAGGAGGAACTATCGACTCCAAGCTTGGACATAATCAAAACATCATAAAAGGGGTGGAACTAAATCTAACAGCCTATCATGCATGCAATACACATATCCGAGGAGGAAACATCAACTCCAAGCTAAAAACATACTCAAATGCATATATCCGAGGAGGAAACATCAACTCCAAGCTAAAGACATACTCATAACATTATATCATGTAGTCTACATTCAATTCATACTCATGTGCACATAAACATGTAGAAATCAATCAAATTGACTCACCTTTCTCAAAACTTGAACCTTTCATAAATCATGCATAGTAAGAAATCATGGAAACATATAAGACACATGACTCCAAAACAAAGAACAAACCATGAAAAACTCATAACCTCAAGCTAGAGTAGGAGTAGAAGGAAAGAGATGAGGATATCGGGACATCATATCGTCCTCGGCCTCCCAAGTGGCACCTTCAACTAATTAATTCATCCACAACACTTTCACGGAAGCTACTTCTTTATTTCTAAACTTCTTGACTTTCGGTATAAGATCTCAACCCGAACTTCCTCATAAGAAACATTCTCCTTAACTCCCAACCCTTCTAAGGAAACTATGGATGTCGGATCACCAACACATTCTTCAACATAGAGACATGGAAAACTGGATGCACCGATGCCACCTCACTTGGCAAATCTAGTGCATAAGCAACCTTACCAACACATCTCAAAATGTGATATGGGCCTACATATTGGGGACTAAGCTTCTCTTTATTACCAAACCTCATTACACCTTTCATGGGTGAAATTTTCAAGTAAACCCAATCATGAACATCAAACTCAAGATCCCTACTTCTTACATCGACATATGAGTTTTGCCAACTTTAAGCCATTTTCAACCTTTCTCTAATAAGTTGAACTTTCTCTATGGCCTCGTGTACCAACTCGGGACCTATTAGGGTGACTTCACCCACCTCAAACCATCCTATACGAGATCTACACCTCATACCATAAAATGTCTCAAATGAAGTTATATAAATACTCGAGTGATAGCTATTATTATAAGAAAACTCAATCAATGGAAAATGATCATCCCAATTACCCTTAAAATCAATCAAACAAGCCCTTAACATGTCTTCCAAAGTTTGGATAGTACGCTCTACTTGCCCATTGGTTTGGGGATGAAAGGTCGTACTAAGCTTAACACGAGTACCAAGACCCTTTTGGAAAGACTTCCAAAACTAAGAAGGGAATTGGGTGCCACGATCGGAAATTAAGGACAAAGGCACTCTGTGCAACTTTACCATTTCTCTCAAGTACAACTTTGCATAGTCCTCCGCCGAATAGGAAACCTTGGTGGAAAGAAAATGAGCCGATTTCGTCATTCGATCTACTATAACCCAAATCGAATCATGTTGTCGCTGGGTGTGAGGCAAACCAACAATAAAGTCCATATTCAAATCTTCCCACTTCCACGTAGGAATGTTAATATCCTGGGAAAAACCTCCTGGTTTATGATGCATAACTTTCACTTGTTGGCAATTCGGTCACCTAGCCACAAATGATGCAATATCCTTCTTCACCCATTCCACCAATAGACCTCCCGCAAATTATGGTACAACTTCATGGCTCCTGGGTGAATGGATCGCAAACTGTGGGCTTCTGACAACATATGTTCTCTCAAGTCATCAACATTTGGAACATACAAACGACCTTGATATCTAAGTACACCATCAGCCCCTTGGGAAAAAGCCTCAATGAATTTCTTAAGCACTGCTTCTTTCAATTCATCCAAAATTGGATCAAGACCTTGCTTGGCTTTCACATCCACCACATAAGATGATTCGGAACCATTGTTAACCATAACACCACCCTTGGTGGAGTCCACTAACTGACCACCTAATCTGGCCAATCTATAAACATCTTGAGCCAACTCTTTCTTATCTTCTTCAATATGAGCAACACTACCCATAGATAACCGACTAAGAGCATCCACCACCACATTTGCCTTTTCGGGGTGATAGAGAACACTCATGTCATAATCATTCAATAACTCAAGCCACCTTCTTTGGCGAAGATTTAGATCTTTCTGATTAACACATATTGCAAACTCTTGTGGTCGTTAAACACATCAACATGAACACCATACAAATAATGCCTCAAAACCTTTATGGCAAAAACAACCGCCGCTAATTCAAGGTCATGGGTTGGATAATTCTTCTCATGAATCTTAAGTTTCCTTCAGACATAGGTAATAACTTTCCCATTTTGCATAAGCACACACCCTAACCCGATTCTAGAGGCATCTCAATAAACAACAAAACTATCGGTCCCTTCCGATAAAGTCAACACCGAAGCAGAAGTAAGTCTATCTTTCAACTCTTGGAAACTCTTCTCGCACGCTTAGGACCATATGAACTTAGCCTTATTTGAGTTGAAGTCGTCAAAGGAGAGCCAATTGAAGAGAATCCCTCAACAAACCTTCTATAATAACCGGCTAAACCCAAGAAACTTCTAATATCTGAAAGAGATAGAGGTCTAGGCCAACTCTTGACCGCATCCATTTTCTTATGATCTATTTTAATGCCCTTACTTCAAAAACAATGTGACCAAGAAAAGCTATGGACCTTAGCCAAAATTCACACTAGCTAAACTTCCCAAAGAGTTATTGGTCCTTAAGAATTCTCAACACAATCCTCATGGATTGGCTCACCCTCCAAACGCTTGAAGCTTTGGATATTGTCCCTAAGTGTCATCATCTTCGAAGAAGGGAAAAATCACACATGGAATGCGGTGACAAGCTCTTCCCACAAAGTGATAGAATCTATTGGCAACTCCGCCAACAACATACATGTTTCTCCCATTAGAGCAAATGGGAACAACCTCAACCGGACCGCCTCTTGGTATATGTTCTTAAAGAGAACGACCCGCAAACATCAACAAAGTTCTTTATATGCTCATGGGGATCCTCATGAGCCAACCCACCAAACAAGCCCTTTAATTGTAAGAGCTGCAACATGGTGCTTGTAATGTGGAACACATCATTCCCTTCAGCTGGAGGCAAGCGAATGGCATCAACTCCACCTACTAGATTTGGGTCATTGACATTCGGTTCATTGACATCATTGAGATTGCCGATGTCATCATGGTGGCCCACTTGGCTACCTTTGCTTCCATTAACACTCATTTCCTCTGTTTTCAACAGCAACACAAAAACCAAAACTAAAAGTAAGTAGATTCAACTATGACTAAAAAGAACACAATTCAACTTCACCAAATGAATCTCAAACAACACCACTCCCCGGCAGTGGCGCCATGTTGATTAATAACGTTTCAAAGACACTTAATCCAATTCTAACTGTCAATGATCATTAATCAGTATAAAACCCAACTAAATGAGTTGCGGTTGAATCCCATAGGGAGCGATACGTGTTTAAGATTCAATTAAGAAGTATAAATGTGGTCAAATCAGTCATAGGAATAAAAATTATCCAGTAAAGACATCATTCAAATCAGGGGATAACACGAATGTCAAATGGGGGTTTTGGTTTTGATTATCAACTACGAACAACAGTCGCAACAATACAAATTAACAATAATGAAACTCTTGGAATGTGATCAATTATAGGATAATGTAGAAATATGGGTCATTGCAACTATTAGAAAATAGCTAGGTATTAGTGAGTAGGCTAGGGTATAGCGGAGGTAAATTTTCTCTCGAACAATTTACCCTAAATCAAGTGATATCTCTCAAACATCAACAAGCATGCAAAATAAGACCAGGCAATGCCTTAATCCATTCACTCTCTTAAGCTGAATATGTGGGATTGGGTTTACGATTCACTCTCTCAAGCTGAACCCAAGTCAACCCAATACCCAGAAATCATCAATCAAAAACCTTAGTTCTAAAACCTCTCTCTCTCGCAAGCCATGAACACAAAGCTAGAACTGCATTTGCAACTACAATTCTTAAATTAAACCACAATTAATGATTAAACTCACTTTTAAATAGCATTTAAACTAACAATTACCAATACACATAAGCTAAATCAGCCCATAATCACATAACCACACCCCAAGAATTGGGGTTTTAGCTAGACATCATAAAAAGGTAAAACCGTTGCCAAATTGATTATCCATCAACTAGGTAAGAGTGATTTCGTCATTACAATGCTCCAATTTGAAGATTCTCAAAGTCCCACTTACAATTTCTCAAAAAGTGAATTTCTTCAATCCTTCAAAGCTAAGGAAAACTAGAGAAAACTATCTCCAGGTGCTTAAAACTTCAAAATAATGTCTGAAGATAGATAAAATATACTAAACTAAATGTTCAAAAATGTATTTATAGTCACTGAAAATAAGCTACGAAGGCTCGTTTGGTGAAGTAAGTCGGCCTCGCCGAACCACTCGGCGAGCCGCTCTTTAGTCTCTTCCATCGCCTTCTGCCTTGGCATTCAACATCCTCAAGGTCTGTAACTTTGAACGATCTTTCACTGCATCACGAAACTACTCGACGATCCACCAACTGCTCTTTTGCATCACTGAATTGGTTTCTTCCCTCAGGGCTTGTCACACTGGAACTTTAGGCGGTCAGATAGACATTATCTCGATCCTTGTTCATACCTTCGTTCCCACCTTGTCATTGATAATTGGTGTGAGAACCCCTATTTTGTTTCCCAAATATTGAACTACTTCATTATATAATTCCTCAAATTTGGCATCATCTAAGGAATGCCCACTATTAGTTCCAACCACATTCACCAATCTAAGTCCACCTCCCATGATATGCTTAGACAATAAACCGAGTTGGGTCATCATTTTTGCCATGTTTTCATCTCGTTCATTGTCCTTCTCTATTTGTTCCTTACTCATGCTCAGTTGTAGAGTAGTCACATCATCCTTTCTAGTATGCTTTACTCGCTTAACTTTAGTCATGTAATCTAGAAATAAAGTAGACACATTATACAGTTGTCTCATTAGTCCTCCTTGGACTAACTGATTAGCCACACCTTTATTGACTGAATCAAGGCTACAATATAAGTATTGCAGCAGAAAATTATCTACAACTCCATGTGTTGCACATTGTAAAAGTAGTTTCATGAACAACAACTAAGTTTCATGTAGAGATTCACCTCCAATGCGCTTGAAATTTTGGATCTGAGTTCTATGTTTCACCATCATCAATGGGGGAAGAATCTTTCCAAGAGAGCATCAAGCGTCAAAGAAAATGAAAATAACCTCAACCTCACGGAATCTTGAGAGATGTTCTTGAACACAAATGGCCTACATACCACCACAAAATTCCTACGATGTTCATGGGGATATTCATGAGCTACAACCCCAAACATTCCTCCTAGTTAGAGCAATTGTATCATTGCTCAGGTTACATGAAACACAACCCTCAGGACTCTAGAAGGTATTAGGATGGCCCACATGGTTTCAAAAATGTTCACATGCATATCATTCCACTCACCCATGTAGTCATTTTGACCATAGTAACTATCGGTGTCACTACCATGGTCACTGATTGTATTAGACCTGCAAATCAGCGAACAACACAAAACAACAATCTACTACAACTAAAAAAATGTACAAACTGATTTCTCAAATAAAATTCTCAACCATAAGTCCCCGGCAACAGCACCATTTTTTATAAGACTCAAATGTCCTCTTTAAAACCAATTAAAAGGGATGGTGGTCATAGTCAATAAAAATACCCAACGAAGAGTCGAGGTTGAATCCAATGAGGAATGGTATATCTTAGGGAATTTTATCAAGAAATGTGGATTGTAAAATCATTTATTTGTAGTAGTAAAAATAAGTGTGTGGATGATTCCACAAATTTAATAAAAATATTTGGTTTTCAATTAAAACAATTAAACTAAAATTATGGGAAATTCAAGAAGTAGCAAGCAATCTAGGGGTGCGGGGATTAGAAATCAATGTCACATTAGGGTAATTGTGTTGCTCTATAGTTATGAACATTCATGAATAGGTTAGGTCATCTTCAATTACACTAATCTTCTGTAACACCCCGTATCTGAAAATAAATCAAACCAGCAGATTCCCAGAAGTTGCAGGTGCAACCCACGGACTGTAGGGTGGCCCACGGCCCGTCCTGGTGGTCCGTGGATGGCCACATGTGGCCCTTCCAGAACTCATCCTCTGAAGTGGATCAACGGACTGACAGGACGGATCATGGACCAGTCCCATACCATCGATTAGTCTGTAGGTCAGGACCCTCAGGACCCCCTAGAACCCATCCATTGAAGTCAATGGACGGAATGACAGGACGGATCGTGGATCAATCCACAGCCCGTCGATCAGTCCGATCGGCGGCTTTAGCAGATTTTAAGTCAGGGGTCGTTTAGTCTTTTTCTTATGTGTTGTCCCCTAAACTACATGGTTTTGGTCAGTTTAAGCCTAGTAAACTAATTAGAACTTAAACTAATCAATTATTCACCAAAAATTCATCAAAGTTAGAGCAAAATAGAGTAGAAGGTCGAGTAGCCCTAGTTCAAGAACGCAACAAGTTTTCATTAGTTCCAACCCCAATATCGAAAGATTTCTTCGTGAATTTCGTCACCAAGTATGTGGGATTTCACTACTGGGTTCCTTTCACCCATTGGGTCCCTAGATTTCAGTCAGAATCTTGATTCCCTTATCATTATCTAGACCTAGGGTTTCTTGAAAGTTAGAAATTGTTGGGTTTTAGGTGTTAGAATGATCCAAATCAGATTATCATGATTTTAGTATCGTTTTTTGTAGATTCTTTCCTAAATTAAGAACCCTAGTTATGTAGTTCTTCTAGTTCATGAATTACATAAGCTAGGTGAGTTATTTCAGATATATATAGATGCCTCAGTTTTCAAATGTTTCATATTAATATATTAATGTTGCATTCTCAGTTTGCATGTCAGTATTTTGAGTTATCCAGCATTACACAAATTCATTCATAAATTGTTAATTACATAATCGATTAGGAGAAGCTTAATACCGAGTGGACTAGGGTAAGTCACTCTCAAGTCCTAGAACTATGTGCCCCATAGGTTGTAAGTCCCCTCTGTGGGCATTATTTTAGTGATCACGCCAGTCGTGCCTCTATACCTCTGGCAGGGTATATTGGGACCTCTCGATGGGGCGTATACATCAGAACTTCACATTTAGCTCATGTGGTTTTATGTTGGTTATTTGCAGCTCCCACAGTTCAGTCAGATTCTATTACATTGACCATGTTATCAGTTACAGTCAGATTTCAACATCAACATGTTACAAACTTGGTCATTGCATTCAGTTAGTTTATGTTCAGTATTCTCAGTATAGTATTTTGCTTATCTTTTATCATTGCTTAGATATATGCTTTGGTTCAGTTATGTTATTGTTCAGTTTTACTCTATCATGCATGCTCAGTACCTTTCAAGTACTGACGCATACCCTGCACTACATCTTTCGTGATGTAGGTTAAGGTGTTCAACAGCCTCAGTGGTGAGTCCTCATTCTTGGAGGATGAGTGACATAATTATCTTCCTTTGCTTTTAGTTTTAGTTTTAATTTTTGCTAGATTTAGTTAGGCCATGTCCCAGCACTTCTAGTCAGTTAGAGGCTATTTTCAGACATAGTTAGAATCAGCTAACTATTTGAGTTTGACTTTTCAGTTGTTGTTACACTCTCATTTTTCTTTTATATATTCAGATTTAGTATGGGTATTCCCCATCATTTCAGATTATCTTATGATTAGCTTCCGCACTGTGTTTATTTAATCAGATTATCTTTAAGTATGCTTATGATATGCCAGCAGGGTTAGCTTGGGGTCACTCGTGATCCTAGGTCCCGTGTCCGCGTCCTGGGGGTAGCTTCGGGGAGTGACAAACTTGGTATCAGAGCATTAGATTTAAGAGTCCTAGGATGTCTGAAATGCCGCACTAAGTAGAGTCCTTTTCATGGGTTTGAAGTGCACCACATCTAATGAGAGGGAGGCTATGAAGTGTTTTAGGAAAACTTAACTTTCTTGATATTCTTATCGTGGGTAAGATATGATCTAATTCCTCATTTGTAACTCGATGTCATGCGCTTTCAGGTCATTCCACTTCGTAGAGCTTACGAAAGGAATGTGAATGCCCGAAATGCTAACACAGCTCCTCTAGTACCAGATCAGAAAGTTTCGAATGCTGAATTTTGGAATGTTATTCAGCTTTTGACTGAGAGTGTGACTAACTAGAACAACTAGAAGGTTCCAGTTCTTGTAAATGCTAGTGGTGGAACAGTGGCAGCCTGGGTTCGTGACTTCGTTAGGATGAATCCGCCAGAGTTCTTAGGATCGTACATTGGCGAGGATCCCCAAAACTTCATAAATCAGATCAAGAAGATCTTTGGAATGATGCAAGCGATAGGTAATGATAGGGTAGAGTTGGAATCCTATCAGCTAAGGATGTAGCTCACATCTGGTATACTCAATGGAAAGAGAACAGGGGTACAGATGCAGCTCCTATCACTTGGGAATGCTTTAGTGAGACCTTTATGGACAAGTTCTTCCCAAGATAGTTAAGGGAGGCAAAAGCTCAGGAGTTCATGAATTTGAGGCAAGGTAATATAACAGTCCAAGAGTATGGACTCAAGTTCACCCAACTCTCCAAGTATGCTCATCACATGGTTGCCGATTCTAGGGCTCAAATGAACAAGTTTCTATATGGGGTATCCGACTAAGTGAAAACAGAGTGTAGGAGTGTCATGTTGCTAGAATATATGAACATCTCTAGGCTCATGAATCATGCTCAGCAGGCTGAGGGAGATAAGCTTAGGGAACATGCTAAGGATAATAAGAAGGCTAGAATATGCAACTATGAGTATTTTTAACAGAAATCGGGTAGTGGAAATAGCTAGCAGTTTCAGCAGATATCTTCAGCTCCAGCACCTACATCCAGTAGTGTACCATCCTCTAAGTTCTGACAGGATTAAAAAGGTAGGGCATCAGGCTCTAAGTCTCAGGGATGTGTTTCAGGCGCCAGAACCTACCCAACTTATCCAAACTGTGGTAAGAACCATCCAGGTAAGTGTCTTGCAGAAAAGGAAGGATACTTTGGGTGTGGTCAGTCTAGTCACAGGTTGAGAGATTTTCCTTCTGCTAAACAGGGTCAATGGGGCAATAATAATAGAGCTTAGTCTATAACTTCAACAGCACCAGCAGGTCGCCTGACTCAGCAGGGTAACTCATCAAGTATAGGTGGCGGACAGTGCCAAAATAGGTTGTATTCTCTTCAAGCTCGCCAAGATCAGGAAGATTCTCCTGATGTAGTCACTCGTACGTTACGAGTTTTTAACTTAGATGTGTATGCTTTGTTAGATCCAGGGGCTACTATTTTCTTTCGTAACTCCCTATGTAGCAGCAAATTTCGGTGTCAGTCCAGAAACTCTCTCAGAACCTTTCTCAGTCTCTACACCAGTTGGTGACCCATTTATAGCTAGACAGGTATACAGAAATTGCCCTGTCACAGTTTCCATAAAGTCACCTATGCAGATCTTGTAGAGTTAGAAATGGTAGGTTTCGATATCATTCTAGGCATGGATTGGTTACATTCCTATTTTGCCTCAGTCGATTGTAGAACTAGACTTGTTCGTTTTCAGTTTCCAGACGAACCAATCTTAGAATGGAAGGGTAGTAGCTTAGCGCCTATAGGTCGATTCATTTATTACCTTAAGGCCGAAAAGATGATCTCTAAGGGTTATCTGTATCATGTAGTTCGGGTTAAGGATTCAAGTTCTGAAACCCCAACTCTTGAGTTAGTTCCAGTAGTTAATGAGTTCCCAGAAGTGTTTCCAGAAGATCTTCTCGGAGTTTCTCCCCGAAGGGAAATCGACTTTGGAATTGATCTTCTTCCAGATACCCAGCCTATTTCTATTCCTCCTTACAGAATGGCTCCAGCTAAGCTTAAGGAATTGAAAGAGCGGTTGGAAGACCTTCAAGATAAGGGCTTCATCAGACCTAGTATTTCTCCATGGGGTGCAACAGTGTTGTTCGTGAAAAAGAAAGATGGTTCTCTCAGAATTTGCATTGACTATAGGCAGTTGAACAAGGTCACAATCAAGAATAAGTATTATATCCCCAGGATTGATGACTTGTTTGACCAACTTCAGGGTGCTAGTCATTTCTCAAAAATAGACCTCAGATTCGGCTAACATCAGCTTAGAGTCAGAGATAGTGACATCCCAAAAATATCCTTCAAAACTAGGTATGGTCATTATGAATTTGTAGTTATGTCATTTGGACTAACCAATGCTCCTGCAGCTTTCATGGATTTGATGAACAGAGTCATCAAATAGTATTTCCTACAGTTTTCATGGATTATCATCTTTATTGATGATAACCTCATTTACTTGAGGAATGAGGAAGAACATGTGAATCATTTGAGGGTTGTCCTGCAAATTCTCAAGGATCACCAGTTATTTGCTAAGTTTAGCAAATGTGAGTTTTGGTTGCAATATTTTAATTTCCTTGGGCATATTGTGTCTAGCAAAGGGATCCTAGTGGATTCTCAGAAAATAGAAGCAGCGAAATAATGGCCCAGATCTACCTCTCCTACATATATCAAAAGCTTCTTGGGTTTGGCCGGTTAATACAGAAGGTTCGTGGATGGATTTTCATCCATAGCCTATCCATTGAATATGTTGACTCAGAAAAAGGTTAAGTTTCACTAGTCAGATGAATGTGAGAAGAGCTTCGCAGAACTAAAACTAGGTTGACTACAACTCCTGTTTTGACTCTACCAGAGGGTTGAGACGGTTATGTTATCTATTGTGATGCATCCAGAGTCGGCTTAGGTTGTGTGTTGATGCAGTGAGGTAAGGTTATAGCTTATTCTTCTAGACATCTTAAGGTGGATGAGAAGAACTATCTAACTTATGACCTCGAGGTTACAGTAGTGGTGTTTGCACTTAAGATTTTGAGACATTACTTGTATGGTGTTCACGTAGATGTGTTCACAGACCATAAGTGGTTTTTTCTTCGGCAAATTGCCCGAGGTGCCTTCAGTATGTGTTCACCCAAAAAAAGTTAAATCTTCGCCAAAGGAGATAGCTTGAATTCTTCAAGAATTATGATATGAGTGTGCATTACCATCATAGTAAGGCCAATGTAGTAGCAGATGCTCTTAGTAGACTATCTATGGGTAGTGTAGCACATGTTGAGGAAGAAAGAAAAGAACTAGCAAAGGATGTTCACAGACTTGCACGCTTAGCAGTTCGTCTTATGAGCATATGAGATGGTGGTGTAACTGTTTAAAATGGGTCAGAATCTTCATTGGTAGCGGAGGTTAAGGAAAAGCAAGACAGTGATCCGATATTGCTTCAACTAAAGGGTGCAGTCCATCAGCAGAGAGTTG
>JAJOOD010016263.1:0-31371 GCA_029582525.1 Solanum tacnaense | reverse complement strand
AAAAAAAAAAAAAAAAAAAAAAACTTCAATCCCTTGACTTGAAGGAGTTAAGATTATCGCTCAAACCAATGCACTACTAAATATATTACAAGTATTATACAAATAATGTATCGAATTTTATCAAATGGTCACGAATTTCATGACTCTTTTTTTTCAACACATAAATTCGCCACTGAATGATACTCCCTCTGTCCCTAATAATTACTTGTCCATATTTCCTTTTTTAGTTGTTCCTAATTACTTGTCTATTTTGACAAATCAAGAAAGGACAATTTTTTTACTTATTATATCCTCAATTAATTACTTTGAAAAAGTAGAACTTTTTGAAAATATTAAATTTTTAATTCATCTACTTCATAATTAATAGGGGTAAAATGGTAAACTCACTATGTCAATTATTGTTTTCTTAATAGGTGTGTCAATTTAAAAGTAGACAAGTAATTAGGTACAGAGTGAGTAGTATATATAACAAACTTATAAGATCCTTATAAGTATATAGTGGGTTGGGGGTTGTGGATGGGTGGGATGGAGGTGGGGGATATGAAATTTACTTTGTATATTAGTTCTATAGCATTATGGAATTGAATCTTGAATAATTGATCACAAAGCATCAATCTGATGATCACCACTTAATCATTCTTGTTGTTAACTTTAATGACCATGATTATCTTGAAATTTTGTATAAATTAACACTTATCCTATTTTGTAAGCCGCACTTTTGACACTATACTTTAGTAGTACAATCTTTCAGGCTTGGCCTTTGGATTAGGTTGAAAGTCAGTCTAAGAAAATATATAACTGTTTTTCTTTACTTATATTGAATAACATGTAGCTTTAAATATTTTTGATCGAGCGATCAAATATATAACTATTCTTAATTTTCTTTAATTTGTCGTTATCATATAACACATTTCATGTTTTTATTACCCCATAAAAAGCGATTGATAAAATTGTCCTACCATGTTTAATTATAGTTAATACTTGTATAACAGAACATTAGGTAAGCTCCTGATATGATTTTTAAAAATTAAAGTAGATGGTAGGTCCAAATTAAAGTTTACTTGTTTCGTGTTACTGCATGAAAATAACGTTTTAATACATTTATTGAACTTATAGATATATCACTTTCAACCCCAAAGAAACTTATTAGTGGGTGTGCAAAATGCCAAAACTTGCTATTCAATAAGCACACCGACTTTAACAAACGCATTGGCATTTAGTTGAATTTGTTTTTCTCTTCGAGTAACTTCAATTGGAAAAAAAAAAACACATACAAATAAATTTTTAATCCAAAGCCCAAAAAAAACCAACCAAGTCCATTTTCTTTTATAATCGCAGTGGCTAAGCCAGTTTGCATGCACGTTTACTATTTCATGGAATACCTGTCATCTTTCACTAGCAACAAATACCAGATTATACCTTTGTCCACCAAATCTAGAAAATATGAGAAGAAATCACCAAGTTTCTTATTTGTGCTGAAAATTAAACTTGAAACCTCATGATTCTCAATTCACTTCATTAATAGCTAGGCAACACCTTTGATAATTTAATTAAGTCCAAATCGAATTGCACCTTCAATAAATGAGTTTAACTTCTAGAAATATATAAAAAATTTAACCATAGATTAAGATGGCCTACATTAACAAGTATAACTTTCTGTAATGATGATCTAATTTGGTACTATAGAAATTAACAAGTTAAAATGCACTAGAATATCCAAAAAAAAAAAAAAACAATTACACTGTCAAAGTTTCCATCCACAGTAAATCAATAATTATACAAAATGGAATGATCTAAACCCACTGGGCACTAGAAATTAATTCTAAGAAGATGAAAAAGTTATTATTACAAAGATGCAATTATGTTTTTGATTAGCGGTAAACTTGAAAGTACATGTGTGGTTGTGGATTTTGTGATGTTACATATGTTTCTGTCTCAACTTGGTTGTCACAAGAAGTTATTAAGGGCATTTCCTCTTGCTTTGGTTCATCATTGCCACTTAAATCTTGTATCTCCAATATTTCAACTCTCCTATTTGTCTTCTTTCTTATTTTTATTGCCACATCTTGTGGTATGAAATTCCCACAAACAATTACTCTGCTGTGATTTTTCTCTATGAATCTTGTCTCCAGCTCTTCATTCACAACATTTCAAGAAAAATTCAGAGTCTTTCTTATAAACGTAATCAAACTAATAGTACGTTTGACCAATCTTACAAAAGTACGTTTAGTTTGAAAAGTACTTTTTGTTAGAAGTAATTTTTTTTTTAAAAAAACACGTTTATCAATATTAGAGCAACAATTTGTGCTTGATCAAGTTTCAGAAGCTTGGTCAAACAAACTATAAAGTATAAAAATCATCGATTAATTACCTGGTATCGTGAGAAGTGCCCGACTTACTTTCATGTAACATCCTTTGCAGTCTATGTTAATCCTCATCACCATGCAACACAACTGCAAAGAATGAGGAGAGAAAAAGAAAAATAAATCAAGAACCAGAGGCGGATGCAATCTTTGTGTAACGAATTCAACTGAATCTAATACTTTCAACACGGACATATATGTAAAAAAAGACAGCACTAAATTTTTAACAAATGATAAATATTGATCTCATATTTTCAAAGGTACGTACAATGAGTTCAACACATGAGAACCTATCATGTCTAAATTATAGATTCGTTTCTATCAAGGACCCCAATATTTTACCTTCTGAGTCATGAAGAAAGGAAGATTTTCTCTTTGAGATAAAAAGAAAAATGCTAGAAAGGAAATGATGGATTTCTATGAATTGGAAAAGATTATGGATTGTTCATTTATCTTCTTTTTTTTATGTCTTATTGACTGATTGGGAATCTGATTCCTGCCTAACAAGCATTTGCACATTTTTAGGTAGTTAATTTATTCATTCATTATTCTTGACTTCTCCTATTGTTCTTATACAAACATGCCTCGTTGCCTAAAAAAAGCATCACTTTTTTGTTCTAAAAAAAAGGGCCTACTTATGTTTTCAATTAATTAAAGGCATCTCCTTTTTGGTGTCTAAATATTCTTATTCTAAAGTTGAAACTCTTCCCTTCCCCACACTTTTACCTTTCTTTCCAAGAATCTATGTATTCATTTCCTTAGCTTTTAAACAAGTTAGCTTAAAAAGTGAGTGAATCTATTCTTGATATTTTTACATTATCTTAGTTCTTGGTGCTATCCACCTCAGACTTCGATTCGGATATAGACTTTTTTGACGAAGAAGTGTCAATTGACTCCCATTGAACAAGGGTAGGTTCTAATTCAGTCACCACTATAATTGGCGGAAATTAACTGGCTGCTGCATCAATTCCAATATTTATAGTACAAAGAGATGCTAGTTTTATAAAGTACTACTTAATTAGGGTGAGATTTGATTATCATTATTGTCAATTTGTCATAATTAATTATTGTTCTGTTATCTTGAGGTGCTATATACTCTGTATCATCCACTTTTTTTTCCAATTATGATTAACCCCAAATGCTAATTATGTGAAGGTAGTGTGATAGATGCCATCATCAGCCCTTTTACTGTACCATTCATTGTGATTGTCCTTCAACTTGAAGCCTTTTTTTTTTCCTCAAGATGATAGTAGTAATAAGTAAAATAATTACACATTTTGCTGAATGATAAAAGCATGGAGCATCTTTATCATAACATTTGGTTCTTTGACTAGGCAGATATGAAAAATAAGATTTGTGTGAATGTATGGTAATTAATTTGTTATTTCCACACTCAATGTATGCTGCACTTCACACTAACTTTGATTATTTACTCCATTTAAGAGTCCATACAGTAATAGAAAACCAATTTCAGCTACTTATTCTAATTTCTTTAGTATACTAAAGTGTTCACAGCATGGCTTCAACAACTGTTCTTATTATTGCATTGCTATTTATTCTTGTACCTACAACCCTTTCACAGACCTTTGGTAACTTACCTGCAGGGCCCACCGTGTCGTCGTGTGGGCCACTACTGCTTCGATTGGCTCCCTGTGGACCGTTTGTGCAGGGCGCATCGCCATCACCGACTGAGCGGTGTTGCAGTAACCTCAGGCAACTCTATATCCAGCAACCAGATTGCCTTTGCCTGTTGCTCAATCAAACTGGCATCAGCACTCTTCCTATCAACACCACATTAGCACTTCAATTGCCACTTCTTTGCAGTATGCATGTTGACAATGATACCTGTTCAGGTATGTAACAGTAGAGATCAACATAAATTATTACGCCACATAACTCAATATATAATATTATACTTGGGAGAAAACATTACATAATGTATCAAACTTGTATAAAGTGTATCAAAATATGGGGTACGTGACTTAAATATTTCCCCCAGTAGACATATAGTGTAATTTTCTTGAAAAAAAAATCCCTTCTTTAAAGTTCACTAATGTGTTATTCATTCATCCAATTTCTGTATTTTTAGGTTCTGAAGGACTGGCTCCTAGGTCATCAACGCCTCAAGTTTCATTCGAGACAAATAACAATTCATCTGTTGCTGGTATGAACTTTTTATACTGTTGCGTAACATCACAATGTTTCTACGTGTTTGTTCAAAGTTTTTGCCTTTTGTGACTTGCAATTCAGCTTCGCCGATGGTGACAGTACCACCTAAAACGTCCAGCACTTTGGGATTTGGCTTTAACAACAGCTCTGCTGTAAACTTCAACGCGGAGGAGAGCTTGATGATCATCACAGTGCTAACTTCTTGGGGTGCATTATTCTGGTTCTAGCCGTTGTTTCCATATTGTTTGTCTAGTCATTATTTAGACTTGAACTTTAGCTCAGACATAATATGTAGCAAGTAGAATATGCTTCAGTACAAGTTATTGTTCTATCACAGATTAGTTTGTCCACACATTTTAAAACTAGTTATTCCCCTGACCCTTTTTTCCAGAATCATATGCCAATTTAATAGCATATATATATGCCAATTTAACAGCATATATATATGCCAATTTAACAGTAGCATATCTTTAAATCTGTACTAATGACTATTCCCTGTGACATTTAAGGACAATTATACTAGAAGTATTGGTGCCATATTCCCTTTGAAGTAACCTACAAAAGTTCCAAGTTCTATTCGTGTTTTATCACATCACAGAACAAGAAAGTCGCCTTATAGGTTTAAATTAGTGAAGTCAAATATTCACTATTTCTGCAATGCTCTGAAGTGCCTCAATGAAAGTGGTTCACCTAAACATGAAAATGGAACTTGTTTTATGTTTCAAACCAAGACAGTAAATCATATTGTCCGCTATCATCCATCAGGCCTCACAAATTTTCCTTCATACTACGTTATTAACAAGCCCAAAAGTGTCCTTCGGGATGGCTCAGTTTGTTTGGAGGGTGGTTATCCACACGGATGACCGGGATCGACCCCCCCTGAATGTCTTCTGAGTTAAAGCCTATCGCATAGTGCTTGCCTAGTGCGGTTTACATTCCCCGTGTGGTTTGCAGGCTATACACAGTGATGTTGTAGCGGTTGCGGGTTATCCTGGATTCCAAAAAAAAATAATCACAAAGGCGCATGTACTCAGGTGTATACTCAGTCAGTCAGGTTGTAGTGGTTGCGAATTATCCTTGGATTCCAAAAAAAAAAAGAAGCCTAAAGGCGCATGTACTCAAGTGTATACTCTGGCTATACACAATGAGGTTGTAGCAGTGGTTGCGCGTTATCCTGGGATTCCAAAAAAAGAAGAAGCCCAAAAGCGCCTGTACTCAGGTGTATACTCAGGCTATACACAATGAGGTTATGGGGGTTGCGGAATATCCTGAATTTTTTTTAAAAAAAGAAGCCCAAAAGGCGCCTGTACTCAATTCGATGTCAGTCTTAAGTCTTCAAATCTTTGTCTTTCTCATAGACTAGTATAAGGAAGATCTTAAGGGGTCCAGAATGTCACACACGATTCAAGATAACACTATACAATTACCCAAAATTGAAATGGTATTAGGATTGTTTATTCAATTCCTAGAAAAATACAAGATGTGCTCTGCTTCAACCAAAAAATTATTGATGTGAAGTTGAATTTTAAGAACATAACAGGGTCAAAAGAACTCACCGCAAAGACAAGGCCACAAGTACATACAACACAAAGAATCCAAAAGCAACACATGCAATGAGGATTATAAATTAATTTGATATGGTACAATATTTTAAAGTATTGATTTTTGTTTTTTACTATATATAATAAATTGATAATTATAGATGATTCGATTTCAACTTACATACATTCATAAGAATTACGATTTCTACTTTTTGATAAAATCTCAATTATATATACTAATAACACTTGCCATATAAAAATATTTAATAAAAATTACAAACAATTTCTATCACTAATCAATTGCGCAAAAAAAGACATTTTAAACAAAATATAAGAGTAATAAAAAATTTCAAAGTTAACTTTTTACTATGACTAGTTACTACTCCTATAATAATAATATGTGAAATATATATTGAAAAATTGCAATATCAAATTTTTTGTATTTTTAATATGATATTCGATGTGTACCCCATCTCTCTCCTGCCTACTTCTATTTAGTATCTTTTATCAGATCGATCGCCTACCTCTCACACATCACACCATCTTAGCTTCATTTTCCACATTCTTGACCACCACAAAAGTGTCTAGGTTTATCTTTATACATCTTATACCCTGTATAACTTCATTTATTAATTTTATCTCTTTGATTTACACACACATCCATTAAACATATTCATTTCTTCAATTTTTATTTTGATATAAAAAATCTTTGACTAACGAAACACTTCCAATAATTCAACATAATTGATTGATCTCAACTACTACTTTACATATCACATAACACTAAATCCGAACCCCCCTTGTTATCTAATCTCGTTCCAATACGATGTATCATATCATTTTTATTCTTATTACCTTGAAATTATAACACCAAAATACTTCAAATTTTGCCCCTTGCTGAGACTTCGTTGTGTATCACATAAATTATTTAACGGTAGTTCTTTTTAAAAGAGACTAAAGAAGAAAAAATATCACTTAATTTATACCAAGGAATTAATACAACTCAAAGGAAAAAATCAATTTGAAATTTTGTTTCCTCATATTAAAATAGAATATAAAATGATTAATATTACAAAATAGGAACTGGCCTCCGAGCTCCGGGTAGTCGTGTATATATTTGACAAATAGCGCTGGTTAGATGAACAGAAATGATATATGTTTGTTCTTAATTTATTAGCTTCAATAATTAATGGCGGGAAATCAATTCAGTTGTTTATTGCAATTTAACATCGATTCTCTAGAATTCAGATTTGAGTTCAAATGAGCAAATTCCCTTTAAAACTCCAATTTCTAGCCTCTGAAAACATTTGATTCTACAGTATGAGCTTCCTATTTATATCTTGTGCTTTCTGGTTTTCAGATGTACAAACTACGCTACCATTCACAAAACCTACGTAGAAATTTCATCAGTTTATAGAGCGGGTAAGGATTCCTGCCGCCATGAGAAATCGGAAAAATCCGACGGCTCAGGATAATCAAACAATCCTCCAACTGTCACAAAGTCGCCGTAGCTGTTACCGATGTCATTATCTCCTACCCTAGCCTCGTGGTCCATGCCGAAGTCAAACGTGTCGTAATTAGGCATTTCGTCCTCAAAACAAGTCATATTCGCAAATTCAGCGGCCTCCGGCATGACAGTAGATTCGACGTTAACCTTTTCGTCGGTCGGAGATGTTGTGGGAGGGAGACCGAGCTCATCGTCCGACGCCTCGAGGAGGTATCCGAGGTCCGGTTGTGAGTCGCCGGATTCTGATGGAGTCAGGTCAAGGACGGTTTGTGTGTCGTTCAGAGGTGAGTGGTGAAGGATCTCTTCCTCGAAACTCTTCATGACAGAGTCCAGATCCTGAATCTCCGGCGGGCATTCCGTCAGAGCGTCAGGCTCATCTAAGATATCCAATATATCTTCTCTTATCTGCTTAGCCTCCGGTGAATCCAGGTACACATCTGTTTGCACGTCATTCGATTCCGGCGAGTTTGAACGGTTGGGACTCACTCCCGGCTCCGAGTCGATTCGGCTCAACTCGGACGAGTCAGGACCAGTCTCAACCTCTGCGTTAACTCGCTTGGACTCAGGCGAGTCACCAGCTGAGTCCAATCCTGACTCAACTCGGGACCGCTTGTTACCGTTACTGTTAATATTCTCAGTTTTCAACTCTTTTTTCATGATGTGAAATTTCTCAAAGGAAAAGTTGATTATAAAATTTAGAATAGGACAACAGGATGATTAGAAATGAGATGGTGGGGGCTTGTGGGCGAAGGTACAGTAGGTCTAGTCTACAATTTTTCTAATGCCTAGAGAGAGAGAAGCAAAATTGAGTTGTTTTGCTTTTGATAGTTGCAAGTCCTTGTTTGAATTTTGGGTAAAAGAGAGAGGAGGAGAATTCCAGAAGCAATGTAGTAGATAATGGAGGGGAAGATTGTTTATATAGTGGGAGAGAATAGGAGGGGGGCCAAAGGGTGACAGCGATAAAGATTTGGTTTTGTGTGCATGAGAGAGAGAGAAGGGGAGAAAGGGGACAAAAGATGCTGTTTTCAGGTTAAGATGCAAAGGCGTAGGGAAGTGGAGGTGGCAATTATAATCTAATCTAAGTACCGTTTGGCCAGAAAAAAAAAGTGTATACTCCCCCATTTAAAAAGTGATTATCTAATTTTATTTGGTATGAAGTTTATGAAAAATAAAGAGTTTTTTTAATATTATAATTTTATATTAAATTATGTTTTAATCTTCTAGCTTTGAATCTGCAATATAGAAAATTGAAATTAAAGTATTATAAAAAAAAAAATTGTTCTCTTTTTCATTTTTTAAACAGGGGGATTATTTTTTCAGAAAAATTATATAGCGAGGGTAAAAAAACTTATAATACACCCAAAAAAAAAAGAAGAGGTTTCTATGTTTATCAAGCTATTAAAATATTTATTTTAAAATATTTTTAAAAAAAGTATATTGATAAAAAAAATTTATGTGTTTGACTAATTGATTTAAAAAATGCTTTTTAAAATAGTAATTAGTGGCCGACCAATTACTTTTTAGTTTTTACCTACTAAAATAATTTTTTACAGTATTACTCTTGAAATTACTTATCTTTTCTTTAAAATTTAGTTAAATACCTTACTTTTTAAATTAAGCATTTATAGCCAACCAAAATTTGACCAAACAGCCATTCATATCAGAAAGTTTGAACGTATAAATTTCTTATTAATTGCTAGTACTAGTAATTCTGATTAATTGCTAGTACTAACCGTAATAGCCACCTAAGGTAGTGAATAGGTTTTTTTTAAAATTAATTTGAGTTCTCATATGAAGTTTTTAAATATAAATGTTATTTTTCACGAGTTCCTATTTGATGAAAATTCAAGTTAATTTGACTGTAATATAAATATCGAATATCAAGGAAAACAAAAAAAGTTACTTTAATTTGTTAATACTTTTATAAAGTTTTTTTTTTAATATAACCTCCCCATTAAAATTTATCTATTCTAAATTCCCATAGTATTAAGTCGTATACGATGAGCAGCACTCTCTATCCAATTTTTTTAATGGATGGACTATGGAGAGAGTATTATGAGAGAGAAAGAGAGGTGGATACATTTTTTGTTTATTTTTAATTACGTAATACTTAAAGGAAGTAAAGTAGGAAGGGAGGTAGGGTGGGAAGATGTTGACAGGCGCGTGTTTGACAGATATCATAATGTAAGTCATTTTTCTCCATCCAATCCTCCTACCATCATGTTTTCACGGACATTTTGCCTTTTTCTTTTTTCCTTTTCCTTTATTTAGTTGGATTTGAATTCTCTTTTTTCCTGTCTCATCCATTTTTGGTGTCCATTCGTTTTAATTTTAATTTCAGTTCCGCATTTCAAGTCCGTCTCCGGGCCCACCCTTTTCGGAGGGAAAATATGTCTGTTTCTCCCTACTTGTCCGTCCTCTTTCTGCAAGCTGCAGCTGGCTCCCACACCTTCATAATAGATGTGTGTTTGAGGTTAACATTTTTGTAACTGCAACTTAGCTATAAATAAATATTTTAAAATATTTGTTGATGGACAATAATTACATATTTAGAAGATTAAAATAACCTCTCTTTTTTTTATAATATTTTAATTTTAACTTTTCATATTATATATTTAAGGCCATAAAATTAAAAATATATTTTGATATATTTGATAAAAAATTATTTTAGATCACAAAATCAAAAAGACTTTTTTATTTTTTAAATTGTGTATCAAATCAAACTAAATTATTCTTTTTGAATCGGTGAATACTATGTGTACCCAATCTAAGCTAATTTATGGATGTCAAATAGGTGATTGGGCTAAAATTGGGTGGACAAACATGGTGTAGCTAAAATTTTAATTCTATAAGTTTTAAATTTTAAAATAGTTACTTCAAGTGTTAAAAATATAATGCTATATTTAAAATATTTATATATTTGTAATTTTTTAATATAAATACAAAAATGTATTTGACTTGGCCCGAATTCATAGCTAGACTTTTGGCTTTACCCTTTTGTGGGTGGATAAATAATCACATTATTAATTCATTCGAAAGTTATTTGAGCTAGAATAGTTTAAATTTAAATGAGCTAAATAACAGTTAAAATTTGTCAATCCAATTAATAGTAAATTCGAATTATTATTTTTTAGTACTTACTTTTGTGAAAATAAAAAAGTTGTTTACAGTGAAATTCTGCTCAAATAAAGTTATAAAGACTAATAAAAAAGGTATTCCATCATCATTTTTAATTGTCATGGTCTTCTTTTTAGAGTCAAATTATAAGAACTTTGAGTAACATTTCATGATATATTTTTTCATCATATTGATATGCAAAAAATTACAATTTATAATACTTTTTGTATAGTTTATCTAAATTTTTTTTATAAATTGTAATTATTATTTTAGACCAAAATTATAAGCAGCTTCGAAATGTTATTTACACCTTTCTTTTGATATTCTAATAAAGAAATGTACCTATGAAAACAACTCTCTTTGTCGAGTTACTAACAAGGGTTATCCTAATAAGTTTTTCTTCATTTTTAATTAATTAGAGATTTTGAATTTGAATTCTCATGTGTAATTTAAATTAAGTCAAACTCTAAATATGAATATCGAATAACAAAACAGGTAGTCGTATTATTAGTTTTATATGTCACGCTTTATATAATAATTTCTCACAAGTCGCGATGCATTATCAAAACGAAATGATTATCTTTTAAGCAATTTGGAAATGGTTATTTAAGTTTATAGAGTATGTTTTTTTTGTGCTCATGACGTGTTCTTTGCGCTTTCCTTGAATTTCATTGGTTTTTCTTGTACATTTCACTGTCCTCTTTGTTTATTTCTTCCTATGTACCGACTCTTTTATTTTTTTTCTTCTGGATCTTCCTATGGGACTGACTGACCCAGTAAAAGTTAATAAGGGAAATTAAACCCCACCAATTCATTTATGAACTTTGAAATATTTTGACGTTCAAAAGTAAATTTCTCACCAACAAATTGTGTTTCAAATCCACTGGCGTAAAGTAAACGGAACACCTACTAATTTTGTAAGCCTCACGTCTATTTCACCAGCAGGAAAAATCTACTTATTTTTTGCCATGTAGTCCAATTTTTTACGAGTTCATTTGAAGGATAATTATTATTTGTAGAGGTTCATCGTGTCTATACATACTCATATGTATACAACGAGAAAAAAAATATTAGTTAATATAATTATAATAAAAATACAAGATGAGAATTAGCGAATATTTAATCGAATTTTGAATAACTTATCATGAATGATAGGAAAAAAGAAAAGTGATACTTAGATTCTCAAGTTTTGATAAATGCTTTATTATTCATGTTATTCTAAAGCTTGGAATTTAGATGTCTTTAGCACTTGAACACCAAAAAGATATTCCAAGTATTGAATAATTTCATTTACCGTAACGACTTTTAATAGTCCTTAAACGAACCTTGACCTTTGGTGAGATAAGAGGAAAAGAATCTTTGACAAAGTCGAAATTGCTTCGACCAAGTTATCCGTTCGTGGTTTGGTATCAGCAATATAAAGAAAGAATTCAATTTATTTATATTAATATATATTTTAAATAAAGAGGAAAAGTGAGGATAGAGATGTAGATGTAGATGTAGGGGTATTGGATGGTGGGTGATAGCTTTGAAGTATTTTTGTGCAATTTGTTCGTATTTGGTATTTTTATTATTTGTTATAGTGCAATTTGTTATTTGTATTTTTGTTAGAACTGATTTTTTTAAAGAATATATTTGAGAAAATTGTTCCTTCCTGTCTAACACACCCAATATGATAACCAGTGACAGAATAATGATACCCTTTTATTGTGAAATTTCGATTAAACAAATTTATGTTTATATATATTATTTGTTAAATCTTTGTAATTACTTCATAAATTTTTCTGTGAAAATATTGAATCCACTGATAAAATTATTTTCATATTAATATTACAAAATTAATTAAACTGTAAATATAGAACAGTTGAAGTAATCATTTTCCTTCAATTTAACAGACAGGAAATTTCCATGGCATTTCCAGTTTTCCACCAAAACTATAGAACAGAAAAAAGAGGGATGACGTAATACTGAAATTATTGATGAAATTTTGAAGCTTAGAGTGGAAGTAAAGACTTTCTTTACTAATTCTAAGGTGTACGAAACAAAATAAAACGGTACAATTTGAAATTTCAGTTGAGCAACGTGTCATGTCTCAGTGAGCAAGTAAATCGTGGTCCTACTGGAAATTTCCTACCCTATTTTCTAAAGGGTAAATAAATTCTATTTATGGTGCGGTGCCCCACTCTTTCCATTAATCTATCAAATGAGCCCCATGCTATTACCATGTCCTTATTATTGAGTTCGAAAGTGATTAGAGTGTAATGCGCAAATTTATAATTATTAATTATAGACATAATAAATTAGATAACAAAAAGTTACACTAAAAATATAATATTATTATATGAAAATTAATATAAAAGAAAAATATTAAAATTATTGAGATAATAAATATCTCTATAAACTAAATACTTAAATGTCTATATTGTGGATTTTATTGTGTTATGCTATGAGAATACAAATTTTCAATTTCAAGATATCCAAATTTTTCTCTAAAGAAAGAATAAGATAAATATGAAAAAAAAAATTATATTTTCCTTTCAATTTTTTTTTAGCATTTATGATAATACTTTAATTTATATATTTTAAAAAAAAAGTTCAAATAAGAAAAAAAATCAAGAAAAAATTCTAACACTTATTTCCCTTTGCCATGAGCCCATGACAACTACCTCAAAACTTGTTATTCAATCAAGAGTGGATATAGGATAATTTTCGAAAGCTTAGGACTAATTTGTTTCTATTAAATTAAAATATTTGGATATATATATAAATATTAAAATGTGTGTATTAAAATTTAAATTATTTTAGTTGAGATTATTTATTTTCTCAACATTTAAATGTATAACTTGTGTCTTTATCTAAAAAATAGTAAAAATTAAATTTAAATAAAATATTAAGTTGCTCTCAAATAATGTCAATGAAAATTTTATGACTATTGACGGCGATAGCATCGATGATAATTGTGTGCGTTGATTAATGATGGTGATTATGTGTGTTGATTTGTGATAATATTGATTAACAACACTGGTTGTCATAGTGTCTTATACTTTTTTCGTCTCAATTTATATGATAAATTTAGTTTTTCAAGAATCGAACAGTTTAAGTTTAACTTATAATTTGCTTATGGGATCTTCTATATTTTAAAATGAAAATATTATATTGGTAAACTAAGAAAGTATTATAATTGTCAATTATTGACAATTCAAAATATTTTAAAAATATGAAAATTTTACTGCCAAAAATAGATTTATTTGAATTTTGAATTTTGAAATCTGAAATCTGAAATTTGTTATATAAATTAGAAAAAAGGAAGTAGTATAGTAAATAACATTAATGATTAATCATAGTTGTTGGTGGTTAATAAGAGAAAATGATCAAAATGGTCCTTAAATGTTTGGATAATTTTTATTTTGATTTCTAACATATATCGTTCGATTGAAATGGTTTTTAATGTATAATAAAGGTAGGCTTTTAATATATTTCACTTAATGGAAATGTGAGGATATTTTAATATAGTGATGTTGTACATTATAATCAGGGGCGTAGCTACATTAGTGTTAGGGTGTCCAAATGGATACCCTTTGTTGAAAAATTATACCGTATATTAAAGAAAAACGATATAAAAAGTGGTTAAATAAAGTATTCTGGACACCCTTAACACAACAATGTGTTGTAGCCTAGTGAGTTCAAATCTCGCTAGAAGTAGTTTTAAGCCTCTTTTTTATCATGTGCGCACCCAAAGGGTTGCGGCTGCGGATTTCCCTTGTCATAAAAAAAATAGTTTTAAGCCCTTTTTTTTCATTTTTTTTCATGTATATTACTTAGTTTTAAGCCTTTTTTTTCCAAAAAATTTCATGTATATTACGTAGTTTTAAGCCTCTTTTTTCAAAAAATTTCATGTATATTACGTAGTTTTAAGCCTCTTTTTTCAATTTTTTTCCATGTATATTACGTAGTTTTAAGCCTCTTTTCTCAATTTTTTTCATGTATATTACGTAGTTTAATTTTAAAATTTTCATGTATATTACTTAGTTTAATTTTAAAATTTCTAGTACACTCATTTATCCAAAAAATATATATATATACTCGTACAATTCTTGAACACCATTCGTGAACTTTCTGGCTACGCAACTGATTATAATTACGATGAAGAAATATCCACCAAAAACGTCTTTTGTTCATTAAGTTAGTGTAGAAACTAAAAGCTACTCCTTGATGGAATACGCCGCCTCGTTGAATCGCCGAATTCACGGACGGCGTAGAGTTGTAGAGAGGTGGGTAGAGGAGAAATGGGATCAACCTTTGAGGTTCATGCATGGCGCCACGTATTCACTATTGATCTACCACGTGGCCTAGTAGCCGCTGCCATCACCTTCTCTATGACATGAGATATATATTACTGCTTTTTAAAAGCTTCTTTCTCTTTTTCTTTCACCTAAAAAGCTTCCTACTTTTTTATTTCTAATTACATGTGATTTATTACTATAAAACATAATATTATTAAAATAGATACATATAATATACATATACATATACATATACAATACAAATAAAGAAAAGAATAGTAAAATATAATAATGCTGCATATCATATTACAACATAATATTAGATTACTCATTTTCTTGCTGGAACATTTGTTTTTATTTCTTGTTCGATAGAGTGGGATACTAATTCTTTATTTTTTATTATCGATATTTTTTTTCCGATTTAAATAATACATGATGAATGTTTTTTTTACTATTTTTCTTCCAATTGTACTTGTGGATTAGGGGTGACAATTGAGTGCGTTGGGTCAAATTGAAATGGGTTATAATGGGTCAAAATAACAAAATGCGTTAAGACTCAATTCAATTTAAATTTATTTGGATCAAAACGGATCAAATAATAAATTATAGCACTGGTCAAAACCCAATCCTGTTCAATTTTTATAATGTTTAATTGGTTTTTTTTGTTCTTTTATAATATGTTAGTACCTAATAAGATAATCTTTTCATTTATTGTAGATATTACACAAATTCAATAGTGTTAAGAGCTAATTACATTATATTTCTATTTTTTTTCGAATTCTAAATTTTTCTTAAATTTGGTAGAATTCGGATATATCCCAAAATGTCCCGATACATCGCGTTCCGATTTCGAATACATTCTTCAATGTCCTAATACATCACACAATCTTTCGATTCATCGCGTAAAGTGACGTATCCAACCATTACATCGCATAAAATAACGCCCTGATACATCACGTACGTCGCGATACATCACGTAAAAGGATGTATTCGATCGATACATCGCGTAAAGTGATGTATCTGACTGATACATCCCGTAAAGTAGGAATTTTTGTAATTTTTTCAAATGATAGGAAATTTTAGAGAATATAGTAAAATAAGTTTTGTATTGTATATTTAGGTAATTTTTCCTTATATATAACTTAGCATACTTTTAAAAATATTTTGACAAAATTTCTCGTAAAGTAATTTAAGTTACATTCAACCTAATTTTTAATAGGTTAGAACGAATTGAGTTTATAATACGCCAAAACTTAAATAAATTGGATTGATTGTACTTAAATTTGCTATCCCTTATTATTGTTATTATTACTATTTAAATACAAATAAAGTAATCGAAATTATCTATTGATAATTACTACTAATATTAAAAGGCATGTAAAAAGAATATGTTCAAACCAATTCAAAGCGTTGACGTTTGTTAATTGGCGGTAAACATGATAAGTAAGTATTTGGGATCTAGATCGTTTTTTTTTTTCTTTCAATTTTAATATATTTGATTAGCAAAAATATATATTTAGGTGTATGTAATTTAAAATTTGATATGAAATTATTAATTAATGAGATGATATGTAATTATTTTAAATTATAAGGAGAAAACAAAATATGATATGAATCTAGATAACTTTTCCAAAAGGAAATCAAAAAAAAATTCCCGAGAAATTCATGTTAATTAACACTATTAAGACTTTGTGTGTTTTGTATAGAGAAAAAAAAATTCTTTTATATTTTTTCATTTTTCATTATTTAAAAACGTGTCTCTTATGTGACAATCAACGTCTTTTAGTGTGTTTTGTATGCATTATTTCATGTAGGATATGCATTTCTATTAAAATTTTAGTTGAGACAAAGTTAAATAATACATTTATTTATTATCTCTACTAAAAATGAAATTGCTGGGTTCTTTCACAAATAGTATGGTGATCAATATTCATCGCTTTGCGACGGCTAATGTCGTTTAGTTTGACGTTAGAAAGTCATGAAATTGATATTTTTGATGTGTATTAATACATAATAATATTGACAAACTTCAATCGGCTTAAATTTTGTGTTTTATAACAAAATATTGTCGTTATCGCCATGACTAATGTCATTTACTTTGACGTTTTAAGCTCATAAAATACAAATTTATGAATTTAATTGTTTTTTCACATGTATTAGTACATGCTAATTTTTGTGTTAAAACATAAATCTTTTATGATATATTAGATATTTAAACACAAATATCTAGATTCTAGTGAAAAAAAAGAACGAAGAAAGAAAAGCAAATTCCCCACTATCACCTCCCGTGGGTATATAAATATAAAATAAGGGTGTGTTTGGTTTAGAAGTAAACAGTTTTTCAAAATTTACTCTTGAGGTTTCTATCCCCACCTTCATCCTCGTCTTTTATTATTATTATAGTCTAAATTATATTTTCTCTATTTTATTTTATATGACATTCTTTCTTTTTTTAATTTGTTTAAAAATGAATGTCAATAATAATATATTTAGTGAAATTTCATCAAGTGAATCTGAAAGAAGTGTAGAATGTATGAAAACTTTATCATTACCTCATAAAATTGAAAACGGTTTTCAAAAGACTTTCGGCTCAAGTGGATCAAATCCAAGCAAAAGAAAAACAAATTCTCCATAAAAAATATGTTAATTGTTAAAGTTAACTATTACTTAACTTTAAAATTCTTTTTTATTAATTTATAACCAAATAAATATTTTAAATTATCTTAAACCACAATTTTTTTAATTTTTTTTCTTAAAACACCATAGCAAATCAGCTGATACCACATAAGTAACACGTGTAGATGATGAATATTGGCTTGTCAGTTGATGTCACGTGTTCTGTATCGTGGGTCCCTCAATGGCCTGTGATGCGATCTGGAATATCACCTTTAGATATTTTCTTCCTCAAATTACATTACTATCCCCACAAGTTATTCTAAATTTCCTTAATCACCAACTCCTTTTATCTACTCCACTTTAAAATTCCATTATTACCCTACACTTTACTCTATATTTTCTTTCGTGACCAACCAGATTTTTCTACTCCAACTGCCAAATTACTAGAGTGTCCTAGACGTTACTCTAATTTTCTTTAATGACCAACTGTTTTTCCAAATTACAAAAGTACCCCACACGTTACTCTTATTTTCTAAAAAACTAAGGCTGAACGTGGCTTATATTATGTGCTTCGGATTTGGCATTGGAGGAACCTAAATTTTTTTTTAAAGGAGTTCAAAATAAATAAGCAAATACATAAAAAAAATAAAATTGTTTCATGTGACACTATATGCATATTTGACTAGTTATGGTTTAAGGAAAAAAAAAACATTTTGAAATTTATAGATTAAAATAACTTTTAGATATTTTTATAGTTGTAAATTATTTTACTGCGGATAAAATAAAATTACAATTATTTTTAATCATAGTACTCCCTCTATTTCTACTTAGTTGTCACCATTTAATATTTCATATTCCTTACAAAACAAAGTAAGTTAACTATTGTATCCTTATTTAAATTTCTTTTGAAAAGAATTTTTCAATAAATGAACATGAATTTACTTATTTTGATTAATTAATTTGACCAATGAATATTTATTAATTACTCGTTTTCCTATATTGATCGAAGACATATTTTCAAAGCTAATAATACTCATGGATAAAATAGAAAAAATAGTTTCATTTATATATTGATTTTATGAAATAACAAATATTAAGAACATTTATTTTAATAAAAAAAATATGTAAATAGGAACGATTTGATTGCTATAATATTTCTTTGAGACAAACTAAAAAATATATACATGTAGCATAAAATAAAACGGAGAGAATATAATTTTCACCGAAAATGGAGTTGGAATACCTTATTAACCTTACCTAACCGGAAATACGCAAAAAGTATGGATGCCGTGTTAGTTGTTACCACAAAATATGGAACCTTTAATTGTGAGTTGACGGGAGGACCCATGCATTTCTTGTTGAGTAAAATTTATCGGCATCGAATATATACATCAATTCAATGTATGTATGTCAGATGTTTAAATTTATAGTTCATTTTACTTAACTTTAATTAATCAATATATATTTTACTTTATTAAATCACATATTAATAAAAAATTCATTAATTTGGTGTATACATCCGTTGTGATAATATTTTTTCATTTCTTATTAGTAGTTGTTACCTTAATCACATGCTTTAATGATGACACACTACTCTCTCTCTCTCCTATTCAAAACAAATAAATTTTTGACGTTTATTTTATAATTTAATTTAAAACAAATTAATTTTTTCAAAATTTAAAGATGTATCAATATTTTTTTCAAAATTATCCTGAAATTTAATAAGTATGCCAAACATTATTTTTTAATAGGTATATCAAATCCAAATATAACAAGTAAAAATCGACGAAAAATACTTCCTTTTAAGTAAACATGACATTAACCACCCATATTTTCATTTAATTGTAGTAATTCTTTTGTTTTTAAATTAATGTAAAAAGAATAATGTTTTGATTGGTTTCGCCTTTTTTAGCAATTAAACTAGTTAAAATTATATACATTCTTTTTGCATTATGGTAAATAGGTTGCATGAACAACTTTTTTTTAAAAAAAAACTAGATAAACAAAATATCATTAATTAAAAAAAGAGAGTTAGTGTTGGGTAGTTAAATCCTAAATGAGGTCTATAGAATTAATTGAGGGCGTATTTATACATAGGAAAATATTTGTTAAAACTATTTTTTTAATTTTTTTTTATTTCATTGAAAAATACCTTTTCTAAAAAAAACAAAACTCGTAAAAATAAAAAATAACCTCCCAACAAAACTAAAAAGAGAATTTCAATATTTCAAATTTATTATCTCCTTTCATCCGTCCACCGATCCACGGCCCAAATCCCCACCTGCTAACCTCCAACTCCCACCCCACCTTAACCCTCATTGATTTGGTCTTTTGCATATGTGAATTCAAACGAGACAAAAGTGATTAGTATTTATTTATTTTAAATTTAGACTTGGAGAACAAGACGCGCACGATAGAAATTACAAGTATGCAAGAATCCATGGTCCTCAACAACCTTTTATTTGTTTATATATACACTCTGTTTTGATATAAATTATAAACAAAAAATCAATTCTTGGTGAATGAATAAGCTAACGTAAGCTCTTAGCTAAAAATACTTAACGAGGCTGTGAAGTTTAACTAATTAAGTAAGCAATTCTTAGAATATGAATTCTTAGAGCTTGTTTGGTTAAGAAATTTATTCATGTATTAATTTTTTTTAAATTAATATCATATTTAATGTGTAATCAGAGGAGGGGTACACGTGCACTCGCTAATTTTGAAAAAAATCATATGTATATTTATTTTTGAGAAATCGACAAAAACTAGGATACAGTAAAAGTGCACCCACAAGAAGCATAAGAGTATCCTTGTGTTGTTGGTACAAACTAGAGAAACCACCTTTGAGTCAAGGGTTCAAATCCAGCTAAAACCCCTTTTTTTTATTGTTTTATTTTAAGCTTAGAGCTCATATTTGAGCTAAAGTAATATTGGTGCACCCGAAGTCTTCAATTCGTCGGTTCACCTCTGCATGTAATATATATAATTCGAAACATTAAATATGATTTTGGTTAATAATTTCATTTTTTTTTTTTGCATAACTAATATATTTATAAGTTATTAGAGAATCATTTTATAATTCTATATAAAACATTGAATAACTAAATTTGTAAAATTAATTTTTGTAATACTAATATCTGTAGAACTCTAACTGACCACGAAACGACCCCTTACTTCTTATATTTTCTCATTTTTTGGAACCTAATGAAAGGGTAGGAGGCGACAATCGAAGGGTGGAAAATCGCTAGCAAGTTGTGGCTTGATTAATAAGTCAAATCTTGTATGGTTTGAGTTTGTGGTAATGCTTGCAGAGTTCGTCACTCTCTTGATTAAGACATATTTTAGAAGATACGTATCCTGTGAAACTTTGATTTTTTATCATTAAAAATATTTTATAATTTTATCGTGTTAAATTAATTTGGTATGATTATTAATTTTAAAGATCAATTTTGATATTTTATGATATAATAAATTCCTAATAATATTTTGTTCACTTTTCAAAACACGTTTCAATTATATTGTATTGAATATTATACATAAGGGTGTTCACGGTCTGGATAAAAACCGATCAAAATCGAAAAACTGAACCAAATCGATAAAATAAAACCGATTTTATTTGGGTTTGGTTTGGTTTGGTTTTAGATTTTTGAAAATCGATAGTATTTGGTTTGATTATGGTTTTATTCGAAAAAACCGAAGAAATAACCGAACCAAACCGATAAATTATATACATACTTAATATATTGTTTTTATAAACAATTTTAAAGATCTTGTACATATTTTCATTAAAAATTCTTTATAATTTACTTATTGAAAGCAAAAATGTCCAAGATGAAACATTTATCTTATTGATTTAATGTATATGAGTGTCTATGATGTTATTGTCTCTTCCTTCTAGGTCAATATAGTGAATTTTAAAGCTTCATTGATAGTAAATTTAGTGATCGAAAGTTCAGTAATTTAAGTCATTTTAACTATTTTTCGTTTTGAATGAATTGTTGTCTCTTTTTTCACATTTTGAATGAATTGTTTCTTTTATTTTTGTGTATGGTTAATAACCGAATAACCAAACCAAACCAAACCGAAATCGATAACCACCAAATCGATAAATGTATATTATATTTGGTTTGGTTTGATTTTGATAATTTTAAAACCGATTAAGTTGGTTTGATTTTAATTTTAATCAATAACCGATCCAAACCGACCAATGAACACCACTAATTATACATATAACAATGACCAAAAAAAGATATTCCGAGTAAGATAAAATAGTCAAACTTCAACGTCTTCACTTTAATTTTGCACCAGTTTATATACCCTCGACTTTGCAAAAGCAAATATACTTCGAGTTAAATATGTAGTGCAGTGCATATTCACACTCGAGACAACATTTTATTAAATTTGAATAATAAAAAATAAAAGAAAAAGAAATTAAAGAACAAGAAAATAAAAAAATGTCTGGAAACACAACGATTAAACATTAATTTATTTTTAAAAAAATATTTATAGCTATCACGTCCACTAATACAATAACAACAACATACCCAGTGAAATCCCACTAGGTGGGGTCTGGAGAGGGTAAAGTGTACGCAGACCTTACCACTACCTCGTGGAGGTAGACGTCCACTAATAGACATCAAAAATTATATTTCTCAAAATAATAATGACTTTAATGGCTAGTTTTTCAAAGTTAAATGAGAATCCAAATTTCTACTCTAAATAATAACTCCACTCACGGAATTTTTAGCCTTTTAAAACCTTTTATTTTCATCACGATTAAGTTTAGCCGTTGATACATTTGAATGAATTTCAGTGATTACCCACAAAACACGTTGTATGATGCAAAAAATGATAAGTATTAAATACATACGCAACAAACAAAGGTTAAGGAAAAAGCAAAAAACGAAAGAAGTACTACTCACTCCATTAAATTAAAAAAAGACCCACTTTTGCTTTAATCGATTTAAAAGAGAATGATTATCGTTTTTTTTTATAACATTTTAATTTTAATATTTTTTCATAACATGTTTAAATTCACACAATTAAAAAATATTTTGATACATTTGATGTAACTTTAATTTAGAATCACAAAATTAAAAAATCTGATTTATTTTTTAAAATTTCATATCAAATCAAATTAGGCTATTCTTTTTTAGACCAAAAAAGTACAACGGCTGATTTTTAAAGAAATATCACAGACAACTACTTTCATTTAATTAAGGGATCCTACTCGAGTGCAGTAATTCACAGGTGCAAGGTACTCTGTAAAAGCAAATAAGATATTAATATAGGCAGAGATATAGCCAGAAATTTCACGAATGATGTTTAAAAAAGATGAGGGAAAACGTTGTTGTTGGTGAGATTGAAACACATGAGCACTTAGGGCTCTTTCAAGGCATCTAAAACTGTTGGGCTACAACATCATGTTCTATTCAAAATGTCTAAAATATGTTATTTTTCTATTTTGTATATCATTTTACTTATATATACGATATTATTTTCTGAATTGGACATCATCACTATAGGGTAGCCACGTCCCTGATCATAGGATGTGACAAAATAATTGTGATTCATTTATTCTTAATCAAAAGTTTCATGTTAGAATCTCTATGACATGAAAAAAATTCTAGGTCACCTCCAAAATAAAATCTCACGATACATGAATTTGAGTTCTATTAAATCTCATTACAGATATCAAATATCAAATACCAAAAGAAAAAAAAAGAAAAAAAAGAGCAATTGAGAATCATGACTCACGAGAACTCTATTTTAAAGAAAATGGCATCAAAATAAGTGAGAAAGGGTGCATACATTGGCCCAATTTTGAACTCCACCGACAAAAGCTTATGTGGCTCCATTACCCAGGAACTCACTGTTTATCTCATTATTATAATTTTGAGAGGTAAATTTTTAAAAATAAATTAACTCTAAATTCAGAATTAGTTTTTTTTAAAGAATTCTTTTTGAAAAAATCTACATAAAAACATCATAAGTCATTATAAATAATAATTAAAATATTTTTTTAAAATAGTATATAAAAGTAGAAATAAATTGACATGAAAGGAGTATTATTGTCGATGCCATTCCACCGACGATCTATATCTAGGATGCTGCAAATTTCTAATGTTTTTCTTTATCACTTTTTCTTATAATAATTGTTGGACCGTTAATAATATGGTTACAAAAATAAATTAATGTATGTTTTGAAAGTTGGATGACTTGATAGTTGATAGGAGAATTAATAATGGAGAAATAAATTATATTTCTATATAAATATTTTTTTATATATAAACTTCTGCATGTTACTTTGCTGTTATCGAAATAATTTATTTGTTCTAAAATATTTAGATAGGAACGAAACAATACCTCAACCCAGGGGGTATTTATCCAAAAAAATGGGGTAGTTATGGTAGTTGGGTATTTATTCTAGTTGGTGGCTCATCTCATATAAATAAATAAAAAGATGGAGTTACTTTTATAAAATGAAAAAATTAGGCTAAAAATAAAAATAAAATTTCCAACAAGTAAAAGGGAGTTATAAAATATAAGTCATTTTTCAAAGTTAAAATACTTGAATTTGAAATATTCATGTTTGAACATTATTTTTCAGATAAAGTAAAATATTATCTGGTCCTCTAAGTTTGAATAGAAGGAAATGACGTTTTAAAAATATTTTATGTTTAAAAATAAAAATCTCGTTCGTCTCTCTTTCTTTTTCGCTCACCTCTTCTTTTCTTTCCGCTCGCCTTGTTCCTATCTTGCTAGAGTCTTTTCCTCTCTCTTGCCTCCTCTATTCCTACATATCTATATTTCAGAGTGTAACTGGTAACAAAAATATATGTATTTATGTGTAATTGACTTGAAATCTGATATAAAATTATTAATTAATGAAAGAATATATAACTATTTCAAACTAAAGAAAAATAAGTAAATACTAGGAATGTTTGTGTAATTTAGTAGTTTTTCCATCTATCACTGCCTTGAGATCAGTCAAAATTAAATGACACCTACTGATACAATATTTTTAGTTAACGGATGGATTAACGCAAGATCATTACGATAAATGATTAGGTTTCGCAATTAACCTACTTTTTACTGAGTAACCCTTTCAATAGACATCACAAGGAAAGATAGTATTATTATAATGTACTAATAATGAAGATCTTATCCCAAATTAATTAAGATAATGTATCTACATCTGGTTAGCTCCTCCTCCTAATTACCTCTCTATTTTTCAAAAAGTAAAAAAAAAACTTATCCAATAATAATGTTTAATGTGGCTCTTGAGGTGTATAGTAATCGAATTAATCAACATCATGATATTATATTATATAGTATTAGAGAAATCAATATATCTATGACTTGCCAAAAGCTATTTGGATTTTGGACTTTTAATCATAGCAACGGGCAAATAAAAGATGATAACGTATCTCTGACTATTGAGGCATGACAAGACACATACACGCATACAAAAAAAACAAAAAACAAATAAAAGAACATGATCAAACACAATCTCAATTTTTAAATATTATTTTTTATTTTGACAATATTTTTTTTTCAAATTTAACAATGAAATATGGCCAAGCATCACTTAATTTGTGTTTATTTTTAATTATTTTTTTTGCATATATTTTACTTCGAGACATTTTTTGACATGCAATAGTTGAAACTAGTTTTGACAAAATCCAAACTTCAAACAACATATATAAAGTTTTACCCGATTTTGAATTCGTCGTTAAATTGTGGCTGTCTTTTAATTTTTTTCTTATATGTATCTTACTTCAAGACAATTTATAACGTACAATAGTAGAATTTATAGTCTTGACGAATTTTAAATTCAGACCTCATATCATAAATTTCATATGACTCGAGTTTAGTAATTTCTATTGAAAATTCATACATTGCTACAATGAACAAAGTTTAATCAAAATGTTTAGTTGGATCGCTATCATGTGAGAGCAGACTGAGAGTTCGATATAATAGCAAACACCCATATAATTGAAGCTCAAATAAAATGACTTAAGTCAGATAAAAACGATTAAATTTCAAACAAATAAAAGTGGTTGAAGTCAACTACATATAATTGTAACTTCATACAAAATGTCTGGACATCATATTTTTGAATATAGATATACAAAAAAAAATTAAATTATTTACACAAGTTAAATTCTCTTACAAAAAAATGTAAGAAATTATGGGTCAAATTGTCTGTGGTGGATGTCATTATCATTAGGGCCATGCTATGATCCTTGATGGGCAGCGACGGCCCACCATTTAAATATCTACTATTTTTGTTTGTTCGTCCACCTTTAAATTTCCTCTTTTATCCTTCATGATTTTTAAATTATAAATAATGAAGTGCAATTATTTATGTTAGTTAGATTGTTGATATATATTATTTTTTACATATTAGATGAAATTGATATAAAAATATAAGATTTGATTCAAAATTAGTGAGTTCTCTCCAAAATCGAATGACGACTACGCCCCTGTTTGCGATATGATTGAAACTTATAGATAGCAACATTTGAAGTTTGCTCCTATTTCGAAACTCTTCTAATTCTAGTGATTTTTTATTACCTCAATAATTTAAGGCAAGAAGGAATAATATATGGTAAAAATTAGTTGGTGTCCATTTTTCCAAGTTTGTGACTCTTAAATTAGTTGGAAAAATGTCATTTTCCAAATTGTGATTGTTTTAGTAGAAACGTCTCTCATGCATCATTTTTTGGCCTTGTCTTTCAAAACTAGTTATTGTTGTGAAACTGTATGATAATACCTTAAGTTTTATTTGTTAAATTTGAAAGAAAGAAAAATTACAGAATCGAAAGGAGATTATAAGTAAATTTTAGAGAAAAATTTCAAAAATAACAAAAATAATAGACATAATAAGACTTTATAATAATAGTTTGGGTAATTGCGTTCCATAGCTATAGTTCCATTGAATATTTCTTTCATTGGATATTTCAACACCTTAAGGCTGAAGTTAGTTGTTGCTCACTCTAGTCTATAGAGACTCCACAGATAGTTTTGTTATTACAAGATATTTTTCTGAAATATAGACTATGAACCGCTTTTACTTCCGCCTTTTTCTATCGAAAGCTATGTGTGAACAAAACAAAATCGAATCGAATTAGCTGGTAAACAACTAAACACCACAAATTTGAAAGGGAAAAATTAAACACTTACCCCAAAATAGGATATTTGTGTCAATGACCCCCAAAATCTACCATACATCGGTTAACTGGGCTAATGGACAGGGACTGGAACTGGACATAGACTCCATGCAATACAGCCCACTAATTCAATTGGTCATATGTGCTCATGGGCTTGGGCCTTAGAGGGCCCATCTTTTGAGCCTAATTTATTTGGTAAAAGTAAACTCTAAACACTACCATCTATTCTATATTGCTTCGCACCTCTGCTTGGTTATTTGCTCAAATTCTTCAGTTAAATTTTTGTCAGGTTTTAATTTGACACGGAGTGTCAAAAAGGTTATATATATATATATATATATATATATATTAAACTTTAAGGTCTTAAATTAAAGATGATATGTCTTTCTTTTTTTCTTGTTAAACTGCAAATTTTCATTCATAACCAAAAGTTTGGTATATGTATCTAATAATCAGAAACTAAAGTAATAAACATTGAGTTGTTGAAGTGTGATTTGCCATGGTCTGACTCTTGATGTGCATATGCATCACGTTCCTTTCTACTAAAATGCTCTTTAATCTTATCATTTTAAATGAAAAATTGAGATTATAAAATTATCAAAAAAGGAACTTCTTTTTTAAATAAACTATAAAGAAAACTGGGACAAACAAATTGAAATAATTATAGTATTCAAACTTGCGTGTATCTCAATTAATTTTATAAGTTAGCTGTTATTTTCTATTTGTTTGATAAAAAAAAATGTAAACATTTTAACATGATTGATTAGAACATGTATAATCTTTTTTCTTTTCGCTAAGTCTAAATAAATGGACAAGGATAATTATTTTCATTTCCTTTTCGCTGCATATCACTTTCCTTACTCTTCTTCCCAAGCTAACATGTGTTAAAAGTCAAAAAGTTTAGCCTAATTTATTCAAGAAACAAAATTTAAAAAAGAGCAATGAATGTTATGCCTTATGCCCCAATTTTATAACTACAATTTATTCTTGCACAGGGAATTTATATTTAATTATTTCTTAGTATTATGAATCTAATTCTACCATTTTGTATTCAATTTCTTAATATATCTTATGCGTAGTTGAAAAAAACAATTTTAATTTATAAAATATACAAATGAAATTGCTAAACATTACTTGACAGAAAATTGCTAAATAACCAAGTAGAGTGACAAGAATGGATTAAATTAAGTAAAATTTTTGAAGTATAAATCTGGTTACACTTATGAATTAAAAAATAAAATTAGAGCATAATATCCCAATCTGTTCGTTTGACGGTAATTATATATTTATTTATTATTATATAAGTAAAATACTAAAGATAATTTATTGATGCAAATTTAAACATGTTGGAGCCTAACAAAATAGTAGCCGCTATAATTCTCCAAAAAAGCGATTGCAAATTCGTTGTCAGTTATAAAGAGCAAGTACTTAACCTGTACAGAGTACAAGACGGACCGTCACCGTCTAAAATTCGGTCACTTAGGAGCTTCGTCGGCGTTAATCTCCGTTTTCCGGCAGAGTATTCAGATCCAAATCAACTCTCTTATGGCTACCTTCTACTTCATCGATCTGAGCATTTTTCTGAAGATATTTCACTGCCACGTTCATCCTCCGTAAGATCGCGAAGAACTCGTTAACCTCCGCCTCCGATGGCGGCGGCGGCTTCGATACTGCGGTGTTCTCCTTCATAGAACTTTCTCTCTCATGCCTGCTCCGATCGACGCCGTTCTCTGTTCTCTTCCGCTTCTTGTGCCGGTCCATCAGTGTAGCCTCGCCGTTGTCGTTAATTTTATTCTCTCCTCTCTAGAATAGTCTATGAAGTCTCTTCTCCATGGATGGTTGTTGATTAATTATTAATGCGATTCACAAATTTGCTGATGTCAGGAATATGATCTCATGGCATTATCATTTTGATGCTTCAACAATGCGCAACTTGTAAACTTCACCCACGCGCTTCCTTCTGCGCGTCACACAACAGCTCCTTTTTGGTACATAAACTTGGAGAGAATGACAAAATTAGTCCCTTGTGTTTTGATATTGGATCAAAATAGTATGCTTTTCTCTTTAAAGTTTATCAAATGTGAACACTTTTTTATTTTCGTCAAATATTTAGCAAAGAGTTGTCTTTTATGTTTAATAGCTTGTCCGCCTTGAAAATGGCTCAATTTAGAGATAAGATTCAACGATTGGAAGAGCAACGCATGTGTGTTGTGTCTAGTATGTCCCGCACATCGTGTTGGGTTCAAAGTTTGTGTTAGAAGTGATGCATGCACACGTTGTCTGGTTGTCGACCCGTAAGTAAGGTTCTTTGGCCCCAAGGACGTGTGTCATTGGCTAAGTATATATATGTATATAGTGGGGACTTTACTTATTATTTTTTAAGAAGTATGTCAAATTAAATATCGACACTTAACCAAAATACATATTCAATTGATTATATTTTCCTTTAATTCGGGCTTCTTTTATTATTTTTCAGTGGTCGCACTTCTTATTTATTTTTTTTATTTTTCTGCAATATTAACAAATGACCGATATTCTCGGGAAAAAAATAAAAACAAAGACTCGATGAGTCAACATATTTTATTCAAATAGAAAACATGGTACATCCACGTTATTATTATCATGATTATATTATTCCATTAAAGAAATTAAAGCACCCATCCCACTACGTCTCTTTAATCAACACTTACTGCTACATACTTTAAATAATTTTTTTTGAATAAATAATTGACGACTTAAAACGATCCATGTTATAATCAAGGTAAAGTGATAAGAAATTGAGAAGACATTTTGCTGTGTGGAAATTATGCTTCTACACCAAATGAAGTTACTGATTTGAAAATTTGACTTTTGAGGACAAAAACGTTGGGCTAAGCCAAATTTTAGAATCATTTGATTGGTGGGATAAGAATAATAATTTCGAGAAATTTCATGAGATTATTTTATCTTATCATTTTAGTGTCCAACTCAGTTGACAATTTTTTTTTTTTTTTTTAGGGACAAGGGCCTATATACCCCCCAGGCCCCAGTTATGCGATTTAGATCTGATATACATCCGCGATATATAGGTGACTCACATATAACCTTATCGTTACATAAATGATCCAGATATAAATCGCAAAGTTGGGGATAAGATGGCTGGTTGAAATCAGTTTTAGATCTTCACAATATAAGCCTCATGGTCATGGGCCTAAAGAAACTTCACAAGGCCAAGGCCTTTTACTTCACTCCATAACTGTAAAAAGGAAACGAAGCCCCAGTATTATATCTATATGGAAAAATTACCGAACAGTGGGAAATTAAAAGGGAAAATTAGCTATTAAGTCATAATACCTAACATAATTAGTCAAAATAACAACACTTTAAAATATTTATTTAAAATGGCAGAATGACAATATTTTTATAAAATAATATGTATTCAGATTTTAGTATTTTAAATTAATTTTATTTATAGAAAGAGTCCTGTATTGAACCAAATTATATACCAATAACCGTTTAGAGTGAAATTTTTTTTAAAACCAAATACCATTAACCTTTTTTCATCACCATTCACGTTTCTTCCCCAACTTTCACGTTTCTTTCTCACCTTTCACGTTTCAAGTTTATCTTTCTTCAAGGTGCTAAATTGTTGTTCATCAAGAAATTTTCTTTATTGTTAAACGAAGTCTCTTTATTAATTCAAGTAGATTTCTCAGTTGGCAAGGTAATTTCCATTATCCATTTCGATTAGTTATTTAGATTTCTTTTGATTTGTTTTCAATATCACCGTTTATGGTTTATATTTCACATTGTACATATTACGGATTTTCCGTCAATTTTTTCAATTTTTATGCAAGTTTGTTTACATATTCATCTAATATTTATGTATTTCAATTAGTTATTTAGATTTCTTTTGATTTGTTTTCAATATCACCGTTTATGATTTATATTTCGCATTGTACATATTACGGATTTTCCGTTAATTTTTTCGATTTTTATGCAAGTTTGTTTACATATTCATGTAAAATTTACGTATTTTAGATTTTTAGTAGATTAAACAATTTTTTTTTAATTTCGTTTTAATATTTCAGATTTATTAGAATCTACAAATTCATTCATATGTTTATTTTGTTTGATTTTTAATACATTTGTATTTGCTTTTAGGGTTTTAGATTTGGGGAAAGCATGTGTCTGTCTACAATGTCTGAATCAACAGTTTATTTGTGTATTCATTCTATCTATATATCAACAAGTTTTACATTTTTTATTTTTACATTGTATTTCAATCTCAATTATTATACCAACATGTTGTATTTCCTTCTTAATTTGTATTCATCCTAACTGTATGCTAACAATTTTATATTTTATTGGATATTCATTCTATATTTCAATCTCAATTTATATGTGAACAAGTTTGTATTTCTCTTTTGTTTTGTATTCAACCTAATTGTATACCAACAAGTTTTGTATTTTATGTGCCTACTTTACCTTTCAAAGTCACTTTGTATTTCAAATGAAGAGGGTATTTAATTTCTTTTGTATTCACAACTTTATATTCAATCTCACTTTGTATTTATAACTTTGTATTTTCATCTCACTTTTGTATTCATATATTGTTGT
>JAJOOD010016262.1:0-19528 GCA_029582525.1 Solanum tacnaense | reverse complement strand
TTTTTTTTTTTTGGGGGCAGGCATACATCTAAAGCTCAAATATATTCTTTTAGGAACTTTTTAATGACAATTTAGCATGAACTAAAATTTGTCCTTATATTACCAAATATTGAGATTCTTTTATGTTATTGGTAGAAATAATAATTCATTCCTGATCTAATAATTTTTATTAGCTTATATTAAAATTTATATAATCTCATGCTCATAGTTGTAATGTATTTTCACTCGATGTTTATTGTGTGATAAAGACGTGATGAATTTTTTTGCTTAGATCAAAGTATGTTAGGCATATAAATGTCCAGCCAATAAATTCAAGATTAAAAGCAAGTATGCCAGGTATCAAAATGACAATTAGGTGTCAAATAGAACTACTGAGTTAATAAATCTCAATTTTTTTTTATATAAATTATAATTTTTGTATATTGATATACTAAAAATATACTTTATAATATTAATCAAAGAATATATTATTGATTTTTAGAAAAAACACAATGAAGTACTGTTTAGTAAAAAATGACGATGACCACGAAAGTTTCCTAAATCGAGTTAATTGGTCACGTTTCAATGTACTGGAAGAGTCGAACCAAATGACCGGTTCTCCAAGTCACCTTTATCTTTTAAGTTACGTACCAATATAAACCACTCGTCAGTCAATAAACGCCATGTGTTGCGAGCAAATTTACTGTTAATGTCAAAGAAATATTAAAAATCGAATCTAATCAAATCGAGTTGATTTATGTTATTTTCAAAAATAGAATCGTGAAAATTTATCTAAGTGTATAAACGTTCCAAACAATTGAAATGATCTTTTTAATTTATGAAAAAAATAAAAAAAATTCCGAACCGAACAGAATAACCCAACATGTATGTACATATATTTTATATATTAATAATATGTTAAATCTAATATATATTATAGTTTTTTGATTTTTTTCATAAATTAAAAAGACCATTCCAATTGTTCGGGATGGTTATAACTTAGATAAAAGTCCACAAGTTTATTGACAAAATGACATAAATCGGTTCGATTAGATTCGATTTGGTTAGTTCAATCAATTTTTCGTATTCTTTTGACACCCTTAGCTAGGGGTGTACATGGCCGGGTTGGTTCAGCTTTCTCTAATATCAAACCAAACCATTTGTGTCGGATTTTTAAATCTATAAACCAAACCAATTAAACTCGGGTTTTTCAACCTCGGGTTTTTTTTGGATTTTTTTGGGTTTTTCGAATTTTCGGATTTTTCCGATAAAGTATTCATACAAACATATAATTTACTTGTACTTCAAATATTTCTTTAGTCCTACCAAAATACAACTATTTAAGGTGTTTCTTAAGAAAATAACACAAAATATGATATGAGTAATGACACTAAAATATCCAACAAAAAAATAATAATAATGAAATTACCTAAAACAAATATTACAAGTTAACAAATCATTATGAAAATGATCATAATTTAAAAGTACTAAATCATGCTAAAATAAATTTAATAAGTATTAGTTACATGACTAAATATTAAAGGAAATTAAAATTAGATTATGTATTTGAATTGTCTAAACCAATATAAAACCAAGGAACAAATATTCAATATTATTGTCATTCTTAGTGTTGAATTGATTTTCTTTTTGCATTAGTATTAATTTGATTTTGATTTAAGTTTTATTATAATTACCAACATCTGTGGACTATAATCTTTATTGACCCATTCAGAATTCTAAGTTTCAAACTTGAAATAATATATTAAAAGATTAAAACTATGATAAAGTATAAGAAATATTTAAAAATTATATCAAAGAAACTATTTTTATGTATAAAATAAAAATTTAAAATTATATATATAATGTTGGGTTGGTTTTTTTTAGTTAAAACCAAACCAACCCAAATATAGTCAGGTTTTTTTTTTCCGATACCAAACCAAGTCAAACCAACCACTAGTCAGGTTTTTTTTCTCAGTTTGACTCGATTTGCGGGTTGGTTCGGTTTTGTACACCCCTACCCTTAGCTATGACTTGTTTAGAAGTTTACTCCAACCTATCGGATTTATTTTAATAAAAATAAAATAAATATTATTTTAAAATTAAATTTTAATTTATTATAACTACTTCTCTTTTTTAATTCAATTCAAAGAATGATTATATCCTTGTTAGCAATTTTGTAAAATTTCAAATTTTTTTCACATTTCATATTTAAGATTATAAGATTAAAGAGTATTTTGATATATTTAATATATTTTTAATTTTTAAACCACAAGATATAAAATTCTTCTTGCTTAAGTTTTGTATCAAATCAAACGAACCAAATAAATTAATATGAAGAACGTACTAAATATATAAATGGAGAAACTATATTCCATAAATATTCTGCCTTTTTCACTAATTTTCTCCATAGTTTGTGATAATTATATTTTATCTCACTAATTAATAATTTCATAACATATTTTAAGTTAGATTACATCTAGATACATATTTTTTGCTACCAAATACACTGAAATAGGGAGGGAGGCGAGCAAACATGATCTATATTCAAAATACTTGTGAATCACATTAAATACATGTATGTGTGATGGTATTCCAAAAATACGAGCGAGATAGGAGAGTGACGAGCGAGATGAGAGAGAAGTGATGGATATGAGCGAGATTTGTATATGTATTTCAGATACATGCAATTATTATTTTTAAATATAGTGTATCTAAAACAAATTACACCTAATTTTCATTTTATGTATCTCGACATATTTTGATACACTAAAATCCAATAAGATTCATAATATTACCAACTAAGATGTATCTAAATAATTAGCTTCTAAACTAATAAAATTTTGATAAATTACCCTATATAAATATATATAAATATTTCATTTCTTGGAACTAAGTAAAAAGGTAGGTAGAGGTGTTCACGGGTCGATTATTGGTCAAAACTAAAATCAAAACCAACTTGATTGATTTTAAAATTATCAAATTCAAATCAAACCAAATATAATATATATTTATCAGTTTGGTTGTTATTGGTTTCGATTTGGTTTGGTTAAATTTTCAGTTATTAACCATACCAAAAATAAAAGAAATATTTCAATCAAAACATGGAAAAAGTGACAACAATTCATTCAAAATGAAAAATAGTTAAAATAATTGACACTGCGAAACTTTCGATTACTAAATAAACTCAAGCGAAGTGGAATCTATTAGAATAAAATATAGTGCAACTCGATCAGTATAAGAATAAAGCTAGGAGATTGGTAGGAAAGTACTCCAGGAAAGGTGACTTTCTTTTCCTTTTCAACTTCTTCCTTTAGAACTTCCTATAAAGTGGAAGGGTAGCCTTTGGCCAGAAATGTGAGTATTGAAATTAGGAGAGTGAAGAGAGGAAATAACGTCCCTCTTCTTAAGTCTTACGTACTACTCTTCTCTCAATCGCTCTTTGGTATTCGGAAGTGGAAAGCGAAGTCTAGTTGTGGCCGAAAAGTAGCGTTACCTTAGGGTTAGGGAGGGAATAGCTTTTCAGTCTACTAGCAGCAATTCCATAGCTACCTGAAAATACACTTTCTTATTTTCTTAAGCATCCCGCCTATTCCTTAATGTTAGCTCAGACACTAGGCAATAGAACGAAGTTAGTTCCTAATTCCCACAGTTTTTGCAGTGCTTCTCCTACCCATCTCGATCAAAAGCCCCTTCTTTCCTCGTCCGAGGGACTTGTTTAGTCTCGCTATTTCATTCTTGGTTCTCTCTTTCAAGCTTCTTTCCATCCTAGGGATTTCTTCTCATTCCGTCCGTTTTGCTAGTTAGAATAACTGACACTACGAAACTTTCAATCACTGAATAAACTATGAATAAAACTTTAAAATTCACTAATTTGACATAGAAGGAAGAAACAATGACATTTTCAGTACCACAAAAAATTGTCATAGATGAGTATATATATGAAACCAATAAAATAAATGTTCTTTGCATATTTACTTTCATAAGTAAATTATAAATAAATTTTGATAAAAACATATATAATATCCTTAAAATTATTTATAAAAATAATAGATTATGTAGGTATAATAATAAAATTCATGCATTTAATTTTTCGATTTGGTTCAATTATTTTTTTAAATAAAATCACAATCAAATTAAATACTATTAATTTTAAAAAATCTAAAACTAAATTAGACCAAACCCAAATAAAATCAATTTATTTAATTAAAATTTTTAATTTGAATTAATTTTTATCTAAACAGTAAAGGTTGGTGAGTTTTATAAATTGTATTACTCCATCCGTTTAAAAAATAATGACCAGTTTGACTTGAAACGAAATTTACGAAAAGAAAAAAAACTTTTTAATCTTGTGGTTCTAAATTAAAGTTATGTTAAATGTATCAAAATATTCTTTAATCTTATAGCCTTAAACATGTCACGTGAAAAATTAAAATTAAAATATTATAAAAAAATGAGTTATTTTTTAACAAAAAAAAAAGAGTAAATCATTCTTTTCGAGTGAGGGAGTACTGTTTTACGAAAGTAAACAAAAGCGAAACCAAAAACAAGATGATATCGCCGCATATGACAACATGTGTTGCGCTGACACGTGGTAATATCTTGTACCGCTATTTTGTCGCGTAATTTTCTCAGCCATTATTTATTCATCACTTGTCGAAACCTTAAGGGGAAGTGGTGGCTGAAACCTTTTGCCGATACCCAAGGAGAAAAAAAGAAAGAAAAAAAAAAAACATCATCTTCATCCCCTTCAGTCTGCCCAACTTCTCTCTCTTCTCTCAAACAGTTCTGCTCATTTCATTATCAAAAATTTCCGTATTCAACTTTGCTTTTTCCACAAACAAAAACCTTATCTAAATTAATTTTTGAATTTTGTTTGTTCATCTGAATTTTACTTTACATTTATATGGTTTGCTTGACAAGTCAAAAATTGTGCAAACCCAAACGATTTGAATCACATTTCGTACCATATTTTAACGCAAAACCAAAATTAAATTTGAGGTTAAGAAATTCGGAGGAGTTTCCTGAATATTTATCCGAGTTGAAATTGAAATTGTTAGCATTTGGGACTAGAAGAAGAAGAGGAATTACAGCAGCAATGGCGGTCGAATTAGTGAAATCGAATGAAGCAACGATTATATTGACGTCAGGTGCAAGCGGAAGAATCAGTGCCTTATTTTCATTACAGGTATTGAGGAGCTTGTTCCTTTTGATCAATGCTTTTGTATTGCTATTGTTGTTTCCATTTCGTGGACGGAGGAGGATGGCGTCTCCGGCGACGATGATGGCGTCGGGGTCGCAGGAGAAAGGCGGCATTGGGAAGGAAGAAAAGGCGGTGGAGAGGAAAGGTCCGGTGGTTCGAGTGCCGTCGAAAATGGTGCCGCGGAAGAGTGTGGTGGAGCAGGAGGTGGCGGCGAGACGATCGCTGGCGATAAGAAGGGTACTTCAGGAAGACGATAAAGAAACGCTGAGGGAATTTTCGCTCTTTGTTACGTCCAGAGGAGAAACTATGTTCACGCAATCATGGACACCTGTTTCCTTCAAAGTCAGGTAAATTCATCAGCTCCAAATCCCTAAATGAAATTGCCTTTTATCTTGTCTATTCTAATTTACGTGACACATTTTTAAATTTCGAAATTCAAACAAATTTAGGTATGATGTAAATTTTGCATGTATCTTTTAATTATTTTAAATTATCACTTACTTTTATGTTGGTCAAACTTGAATTATTTGACGGAAAACGAAATGGGTCGGCCAGAAAGGAGTAAATTATTTTGGCTATAACTTCTAAAATATTGCTAAAATTGGAATGTATTTTATTATTAAATTTTTGCTGAAAGATTACGCAAAATTAAATAGTCATATGCAAAACCTGTAGTATACTTTTTGGGATTGATTACACGTTATGATCTTTTATTATTCTCCAAGTTTTTATTTTGTTTGATAACCTAATTGTCGGTTGACGTTTCTGGAAGGTGCTAGGAAGTTTGAATACATTTCTCTTGTTTTTTGTGTTTCCATTTCTGCCCTCGTTATTTTCTTTGTTGTGAGCTTCTTGCTTTCCACGTTGCTGTTGGATAAGACTCTTTTCTATTTTTGCATCCTGCGAACGCTTCTTAATAAAAACGATTCTCTATTCAATAGAGTTTGAGTTTAAAATTTCTGATTTAGGTGTGTGTAGTTGAGACATTTTTTTTCCTAGAAAATATTTTTTAATTTTCTCATGTTTAATTGATTCAAATATTTTATCTAAAAAAATAAGATCGTTAAAAATGAGAAAAATGATTTCTCTTATTGGAGTAGCGGAAAACAAGTTCCATAAGCATCTTCCAAATTCATAGTTTCCTCCCTATCCGGCTAATGTTCTAACCTAACGTTCCCAAACCCGTTTCTTGACTATTCCACCCCCTCCAATCTCGAACACCCACTCCCCACCCCAAAAAACTTTTGCTAGATTAGATATAAATACTTTGGGATATTATTTTTTATTTACTTACCAAACACTAAAATAATAAGTAAGAAATTCACTTGTTTTTCTAATAGAAAACATTTTCCTCCTACCAAACACACCAGTACGAATTTAACCACTATCACAGTTCATATTAGTACTGTAGGATAAGATTACAAATTAGTGGACTGAATAGCTCTTGACAACTAAGTTGCATGGCGATTTCTCCAACTGCTTAGGAAATGCAGATATTTTGTAAAAAATGTGTGATTTAAGATTTAATTAGAAAGGAATTTTGATATCTTTAAATTTCCACCATCCAGCAGAGCTTAGAGCCATCCACACAGCTTTATTCTCCTTGTTTTAACCGTGCTGTGAGTGTGACAGCTCAGTTACATGTACTAATTAATAATGGGAATAGGACATTTTGTTGATGTTACTACTCATAATTCTGTTTGTGGCGATGACTACAATATTCTGATGCTTCAAAATTTAACAGTCTACTTTTAATTACCTTAGAATATTTACTCAAACATTTTTGTCTTTGTGCTGAAAAAGTTCTTGTTTTTATCAGATCCTTAAATTTTTGGAAGTAGTAAATTGAATGTGACTATTGTCCATTTGAATTTCATTTGTGTATTTTTTCAAACAAATCTTATCTTAATAAACACACACATTCTTTCAAATTTAGGAGGAAAGAGATGTTTATGAGTGTTATAAGTAGTTGAAAGGGGAATATTGCAGCCACTAGCAGATTTTGATAGATGGTGGTCCTTAGAGTGGACCGATTCCCGAGAATCCCACCACCCAAGTCACTAGTGATGGCATTTTCTGATTATTCTGTGTGGTAGCCATGGGCTTAATGGGAGCTACAACTGTTTTTTTTTTAGCATGAGATGCCAAAACGTGGCAGCTCTTTTCAAAATATCTTCAAAAGTTTAATTTGGCTCAAAGAAAGAGACATCCTGTGACTAGTATTTATGCTCTTGTTTTTTTTTCACTATAGGACACAAACATGATCCTAGTCTGATATAAAGGGACTCCCTTAATATCAATGACTTAATTTATATCACGATGTTTGGTTGAACATGAAGTTTAAAAATGAAACACAGTCACATAGACTTTTGAAATTTGTGATGTAAAACAAGTCGTAGTTATTTGTGTGAGGGTAAAATAAAATGTTTAAAGCTAAATTATTATAAAATATAGAAATGTGTCTATTCTTTTTTAGGTGAACTAAAAATGGAAAAAGTATCTCAAATTAAGACTGAAGGAGTAATTAAGGGTGTTATTGAGAAATGGAGTGCATGTGTAGTCATTGGTCTTTTTATGTAGTATTCCCTATGTTCATTTTTACTTGTCCACTTATTGAAAACAAATGTTCATTTTTACTTGTCACTATAAGCATATCGAGAGAAAAAACACATTTTCCCTCATGTTTTATCCTCAACATTAATTACTTATTTTTCAAGACCTAAATACTCATATATTTTTCTTAAGAGGAGTTCAAAGTCCAAAGTGGACAAATAAACGTGAACGGAGGGAGTACCTGTGTAAACTGTAAAGATGTACATATTTAACATACCGAAAATCCTCATGCTTCAGTCTGAATATGAGTGAGGTGGTATATGAATACTCCTTATCCTTATATATTTGGATTAAAGAACCCAATGGTCCTCTAAGAAAATGTTGCAAAGTTACCTCAATGACCCACTCCAATTGCCGTCTCTAGTAATAAGTTCTTCAAAGATTTGTTTCCCTTTTCCAAGTAAATAGAAGACCATGCAAAAGCATTATAATTATCTACATTGCATGTTTTGCTCCATACTAGTTTTCTGTTTAATAAAAAATTGATGATGTTAATTGTCTTGGTACAGGGGATTGGTTTTCTTGTTGCACGGTCTCAATGAACACAGGTTTACATTTGTCTTGCAAGATTCTTATTATTTATTTTAGTTCGGTTCAAATGTTCATTATCTTAGAGACTCTGCATTCTTCACATTGCAACAGTGGCCGATATAATGATTTTGCCAAGAAGCTAAATGCAAATGGCTTTAAAGTTTATGGAATGGATTGGATTGGTAAGTTTTGGATTTATAAAACAAATTACTATAAACCACTTGCTTTATATATCCACTGTTATTGTAGATTCTGGCATCTAAGTTCTGTTTATTTATTATACTTGTTAATTGAATATGAGAAAATCAATTCTCATAGTTGATTAACATCCTCTATTTCAAATCAACTTTTCTTCTATCTATTTCTTCTCATCATGTATGTTGATTGAACTGGCAGTATGTATTGTTCATCAAGAAACTCAAGGCTTATCTTTAACTTTGCTCACTCTTTCTTCTATATTAGGAACAGTGGTTTTGTGCTTATTCTAGTTTCTATCCCTGCCAGAGATATGGCTATGTTTTTTGTTTATCTTGTTTAGTTTTCATCTTAATTTATCTGAATCCTAGTCTTTATGGCTGTTCAACCCCTTTAGATGTTGTCCTCTTTAATTACGTGCCACTCTGCCAACCTTCAATTGCTAAAATTTATGCTGAATAATTTCTGGATTTCTGTTAGTTTTGCAGTGTATATTAATTATTCTGGTCATACTTTTCCTGTAATAATTGAATTCTGTGAAAATTACATTAATCTTCTCCACATGCTGGCTCTACAATGATCAGCTCTTTTTAATGGGAAAATATCAAGACACGCTAATACTTTCAAATCTTTCACTAGGCTATGACCTTGCTGTATAGTGATAAACAAAGTGCAAGTGGCTAAAAGTATGTCTTTACTTTCTCCATTATGCTTCTAGCTATAGCTTCTTTGATCGTGGTTTTAAAGGGGAATATGTAGCCGGAATGAAAATGTTCCATTTCCCTCTGGGAATGGGGTGGAGGAGAGGCGAAAGGAATCCAATGATGCTTTACATCTAATAAAAACACCATCACTTCTTCCAATCTGTCCAAGTCCTAGTTTGGCTGAATTACCCGGTAACTATGTTGATGGGAGGTAGCAGATACTCGGTGGAATTAGTTGAGGTGTACACAAGTTTTCCTTGATACCAACGTCATACAAAAATTATAACAATAAAAAAGCATCAGTGTTAGAAGGTTATCCAAGAATTATCTTTAGCAGTCATCCATCAGTTGGCAGGCTATGAACTCGTTGGACTGCACACTGATACTTGTGCATTTACCACCAACTTGTTGGTTCTTCACATAACATAGATGAGAAAAAATATGGATAACTGGGTATGTGTGAGAGTAAATCATAAAATGTTGCACTCCGTAAAGCACAGTTTTTCCAATCTCTTCTTGGTGAAATAAACCTAGTATAATTTTTAGGTGGTCATCTATCAGTTCTAAACCTGAATGTCATTTCTTCCTTTTCTTAAGCTTTGCAATTCTGATATTCATCTATTGATGAATTTTTAGAGAAGGGAGACAAATTGATTGTTAGTTGCTGTTATTATGGTTGAAAAGTCAGTCTTCAACTATGCATGTATGTCGCATGTTGCAGGAGTTGAAATTCCTCCAATCAGCAGCCTTTGGTGCAAAAATGTTTACATGTGAAGCTCCTTTGCGTAAGTAAGCTATTAAATTGAATCTCTGATTCTGCCTCTGTGCATGAAGGGATAATAGAGGGAGGAAAAGGTGCTTACAACTCCATTTTAATGCATTTTATTGGAAAAATAATTCTAATATTTTATCAGGCTTTCATAAGGGCCAAGTCCTAAAAAGTAATATTTGATGCGAGTTTATGTGTTGTTGCTGCTACCAGATTGCACTTCACTTCCTTGGTTGCACAACAATTTTGTTTTAGGGGATTGACTTGCCTCGATTATCAAAGATTAAAGGAAACTGAATTTGTTAAATGCATGACTGTGAAGAACACCTTGGGTCTATCTGACTCTTATCTATCCGTCTGAAATTTTGTCTGAGGCACCACTTCCTCTCTCTCATTGTAACCTTTGGCTAGTTCTGCTATTTATTGCTTATTAATTAACTGTGTATATTGAAACATTTTCACCTAAATGCATTTTGTAACGTGTAAATAGTTCTTTACCAATTAATAGTGTCTGAATCCTTTGGGAATGTCTTTTTCTGAATTTCAAGTTTCTTCTTCATGCAGGACATGGTGGAAGTGATGGACTGCATGCATATGTCCCTTCTCTTGATGATGCTGTCAATGACATGGTATGATTATTCTAGTTTTCATGAATCATGCATCGAGTAAAACAGGCAGAATGAAACATTTAAGTTAATGTTATTTACAAATTACAACTTTTCGTCCACTTTGTGCAGAAACAATTTCTGTCAAAGATTTTAGCTGAAAATCCTGGACTTCCATGCTTTTGCTTTGGACATTCGACTGGTGCAGCCATAATCCTTAAGGTAAATGAGTTTTCTGTCGTATTGGCTATTAAATTGTTAATGAAGAGTACTGTTGTTGACACTATATATCCTTCATTGATACTTGTAGGGAGCACTTGATCCAAAGGTAGAATCTAGGATTGATGGTGCTGTATTGACTTCACCTGCCGTTGGAGTTCAACCAGCTCATCCGATTTTCACAGTAAGCATTTGTTTCAAATCAACTCCCTGCTTTTGTTCTTCTCTATGAAGAAATATCTTCTGTTGGGCCTCAACATTCCTTTTTCTTAATTATTAGGTACTTGCTCCAATTTTCTCATTTTTACTACCAAGATACCAGTTCAGTGCAGCAAACAAAAGGGGTGCCGCAGTGTGTAGGGATCCAGCAGCATTACTGGCCAAGTATTCAGATCCACTAGTATTCACTGGATCCATTAGGATACGAACAGGTTACGAGATCCTTCGGATAACTGCCTACTTGCAACAGAATCTGTGCAAGTTGACAGTACCGTTCCTAGTTCTTCATGGCTCCGATGATGCAGTCACCGACCCTGAAGGCTCTAAGAAGCTCTATGAAGAGGCTTCTTCAACTGATAAAAGTATCAAGCTGTATAAAGGGTTGTTGCATGACCTTCTTTTTGAACTTGAAAGAGAAGAAATCATGCAGGAAATAATCGACTGGTTGAACCAAAGATTGTCGAATTGTTAAGAACTACTATTATACAATGGTTCAATCAGAAGAAATCGGGCAGGGGAAAATGCTGAATCCGAAGAGAGTAGCAGTAGCAGTGGTGGACGGAAGAAAGTTGAGCTTGTTCAATTAGTTTTGCATGTTAAAAAACTTGGTTGAAGCCTCTGCATTCTTTAGACATTTTGTATTTTGTAAACTAATTAATCCATTATCAGTTTCTCAATCTTCTTGGAAAGGACTACTCGGAAGGCAAAATCATTTTCCCCCGCTTTTGTGAGGCAACTGTTTTTGTGAAATGTAAAAGGTGGTTTATTAATTTATTTTCATCGATTTATTCATTATCATTTTCTGCTTGATGCTGCTTTACTAGATTTGTCGTTTGTTAATTTTCTGTCTGTCATGGTGGGAGGGAGATGCTAGAACTTTTGCAAGTACAAAAGTAACTTCATAGATGAACACAAAATTGATTATGAACTGATTGTCATAGTAAAACAGAGAGTAGTATTTTATGTTATCTTAACAGCAATACAGCTGTGTAAAGACAAAGACAGAGATATGAAGAAAATTCCAGGCTGTATAATAGTGACTAATTCATACTCAAATCTTTATTCTTTGGTGATTAAGAAGTCGTATCTTAGGCAAATAAATCCAGTTATTAATTAATAATTGTACATTTTATGATCTTTTCTGTTCTGATGTTTGAAGTGAGAAAGCCCTTTATTTTATATTTTTGGTCATAGAGGGAGCTCCACTAAATGGTTTAAATTTTTTAGGAAAAATGAAAGGAAGGTCGACTATAGAAAAGCCAAGAATAGGACCACTTGCATTAGGGGGATTATTTAATGTCAACATTAAGAAGAAATTAATTCATGTGGGTGGTGGCATTGATGTCATGAATAGTGCCTTCTACGCAACCATCCAGATCAATCTATACCGAACAATTACAGAATCAAAAATTTTCATCAATGTTAAAATATAAAGAATAAAATTTACGAAGAAGTCAAGGAGTGTCATTATATAATATTTATATAGATAGATAAAATTTATTTAGCTATACAATGTAATTTTCAGATCGAAAATGAAACCAAAATCAATTTTTAATTTTTTTTTTTACATGAGTTCTTGAATTCCTTCTTTTTTCCTCCCCACCTTTCATTACAATTTTTTTTTGACTTAAGAGCTTGAATTACAAGTTTTCCGTTTAGAAATACCAATGGAGGGATTGAGCTTAAGCCCTAAAGGCAATTATAAGCCTCAATAACGTTCAAGCATTCTAAAAATAGTAGATTCATGATAGGCTGAATCGAAAGGGGTTAGCCAACGAGGGTTCTTAATTATATGTCTCAAGTTTCAATTCTGTGTATGAAATCGCTTTTATTCAAGAGTGTTTTGTCCCAAATGTGAGACTTTCCAGTGCAATTCAAATTTAATCGGTCTCTACTATGAGTACCAAACCCATGATGTAAACCTAACCACTATTAGATTTTTTCTTCACCTGATGAAAACCTAACCACTATTATGTCTGAACTCACGACCATGAAGTTTGATGGGTCACGTAGTATGCAAAATCATATCATCGAGATGACTAACATTGCAGCAAGACTTTCGACCTTGGGGATGAAAGTGGATGACACCTTCTTGGTTCAGTTTATTCTGAACTCATTGCCTCTTGAGTATAGACCATTCCAAATTAACTATAACACTATTAAGGATAAATGGATGTTAGTGAATTGTCCAGTATGCTTACTCAAGAGGAGTCAAGACTTAAGAAACAAGGAGGTCATTCCATTAACCTCATGGGTCAAGGAGTTGGTAAAAGACTTAAAGTGAAAGCTAACAAGTTTAAGAAAAGAAAGCACCTGCTAAAGTTCCACAGGATGCTCATAAGGAACTTAAGGCAAAGGAAGGACACCATCAGAAAGATTGCTTGAAATGTAAAGCTTGGTTTGAAAAGAAAGGTACATTTAGTGCCTTTGTATGTTTCGAATCAAATTTAGTAGAAGTTCCTAATAATACTTGGTGGCTTGATTCTGGTCCAACTACTTATGTATCCACTATGTTGCAAGGATTCATTACGATCCAAACAACGAATCCAAATAAAAAAATTTCTTGTTCATGGGAAATTGCATGAAGGCTAAAATTGAAGGCATAGGGACTTATCGTTTGATCTTGGAGACTGAACATCACCTTGATCTATTACAGACTCTTTATGTTCCTTCAGTTTCTAGGAATTTGATTTCTCTTTCAAGACTTGATGTTTCTGGATTTGATTTTAAGTTTGGACATGGTTGTTTCAATTTATATAAGAATACTATTTTTTATGGTTCTGGTGTTCTTATTGGTGGTTTATATAGATTGAAACTCGATAATAATTAGACGTAGTTCACTAAATGAAAGTTCTGCTTATTTGTGGCATAAACATTTGGGTCATGTATCCAAAGAAAGATTAAAAAGATTAGTAAAGAATAAGATTCTTCCGAATCTGAATTTTATTGATCTTGATATATGTTTGGATTGCATTAAAGGAAAGCAAACCAATCATACCAAGAAAGATGCCACAAAGTGCACTCAGGTTCTTGAAATTATACACACTGATATTTGCGGACCCTTTGATGTTCCATCTTTAGGTGGAGAAAAATATTTTATCACCTTTATCGGTGACTTTTCACTTTATGAATTTATCTATTTGTTGAAAGAAAATCTCAAGCAGCGGAAGCTCTTAAAGTGTACGTTAATGAGGTTGAAAGACAATTAGATAGGAAAGTGAAAATCATTAGATCAGATAGAGGTGGTGAATATTATGGAAAGTATAACGAATCAGAACAATGTCCAGGTCCATTTGCAAAATTCCTTGAGAATGGTGAAGTTAGTGGGAGTGTTGAACAACAAAGTATGAAGATTAATGAGGTAAGGGTAAATATTTCATTGCTCATGATTGTACCTATTTCCGCACCAATCACAAATGTTGTTCCTCTTGTTGAAGAACACTTTAACAATGTTGAACAAAATTTGGGTGAAACACTTCAAGAAGAACTAACTCACAAGTATTTGACGCAAATGAACCACAAACATGCCATTAAGAAAATCGGTCATTTCAGATGATTTTGTGATTTATTTGCAAGAGTCAGATTTTGACATTGAAATTAATAAAGATCCGATTTCATTTTCACAAGCCATAGAAAGCACTGAGTCTGATGATTGATGCCATGAATGGAGAGTTAAAATCCATAGAATACAACAAAGTTTGGGATCTTGTTCAATTACCAGAAAGTTCTAAAAGAATCGGGTGTAGATGGGTCTACAAGACCAAACGCGATTCAAATGGTAATATTGAATGATATAAAGTCAGACTTGTTGTCAAGGGATACACTAAAAAAGAAGGCATTGATTATAAATAGACCTTTTCACCGGTCTCAAAGAAAGACTCATTAAGAATTGTTTTGGCTTTGGTAGCTCGTTATGATTTAGAGTTACATCAAATGGATGTGAAAACTGTCTTTCTTAATGAAGACCTCGAGGAGAATGTTTATATGGACCAATCAGAGGGTTTCGAAATTAAAGGAAAAGATCAAATGGTGTGTAAGCTAAATAAGTCAATATATGGACTCAAACAAGCCTCACGACAATGGTATATAAAGTTTAATGATACCATAACATCTTTTGGATTTAAGGAGATTACTGTTGATCCGTGTATATACCAAAAGATCAGTGGGAGTAAGAGATGAAAGGCAGAAATTGATGAGTAAAGCGTGTGTTTTGCTCACCCGCCTGACTTATATTTATAATATAGAATAATCACAATTACAATCCTATTACAACTACAATACATAGAGATCAACTCTAACACAAACTCTAACACCCTCCCTCAATCTGAACGGGAAGAGTGAACGTGAAGATTGGCAGTTAAATCACGAAAACGTGAAGAGGCCAATACTTTGGTAAACAAATCAGCAAGTTGCTCAGATGTATGGACATGGGAAACCACTAAATCACCATGACTAATCTTTTCACGAACAAAATGATAGTCCAGAGCAACATGTTTTGAACGGGAGTGAAAAACTGGATTGTGAGCTAGATGAATGGCTCCAATATTGTCACATTTAGCAGATACCGGAGAAGTAAGAAAAACACCAAGATCTCGAAGAATATATTGGAGCCAAGTAGCTTCAGCAGTGGCAACAGCAAGAGCTCGGTACTCTGCTTCGGTACTTGAGCGTGCAACAGTAGGTTGTTTCTTAGCAGACCAAGAGATAAGATTAGAGCCAAGAAAAATACAAAAGCCAGTTGTGGATCGTCTGGTGGCTGAACAACCAGCCCAATCAGAGTCAGAGAAAACAGTAAGCGACAAGGAAGAATTCTTATACAACTGTAAGCCCCAATCAATTGTGCCAGCGAGATATCGAAAAATGCGTTTTACTGCTTGAAGATGCAATTGTCGCGGTTGGTGAAGAAACTGAGAAGCAAGGTTGACAGCAAATTGAATGTCCGGCCTAGTAAAACACAAATATTGTAGACTCCCAACCATTTGACGATAAATAGAAGGATCTTCAAGCAAAGGAGAAGAAGTAGAATTCCAATCCAACTTACTGTGAAGTGGAGTTAGCACTGGTTTACACTTCTCTAATTTGAAGCGATGAAGAAGTGAAGTAGTATAACGATGTTGAAGTAAAAGAAGTCCCAAAGAGTTGCATTTCAATTCAATGCCAAGGAAGTAGTCAAGCTGTCCCAAGTCCTTCATAGAGAATTCAAAACTCATTGAAGAGATGAACTCGGATACTAAGGACTTAGAAGAGCCAAAAACTGCTATATCATCCACATAGACTAAAAGAATAATGCAATCAGCCCCCGAGTGAAAAATGAACATGCTTTGATCTGAAACACATTGCTTAAATCCTAGATCAAGAAGGAAACGAGCAAGACGATGTAACCAAGCCCTTGGAGATTGTTTAAGACCATAAAGAGCACGCTGCAACTTGCACACATAATTGGGATAATCTGGATGTTCAAAGCCCTTAGGTTGACGCATATAAACAGTCTCGGATAACTCACCATGCAAGAATGCATTTGACACATCAAGTTGGTGCATATACCAATTTTTTTGAAGAGCCAAAGATAAGACCAAACGCACTGTGCTAGGCTTAACGACAGGAGCAAAAGTCTCAAAATAGTCCACCCCGGGCTGCTGCGAAAAACCTTGAGCCACTAAACGAGCTTTAAATCTTTCAATAGAACCATTTGCACAAAACTTGATCCGAAACACCCATTTGTTGCCAACAATATTTGCATTTGGAGGAGGCGGCACCAAGGTCCAAGTTTTGTTGTGGACAAGAGCATCAAATTCAGAACTCATTGCCTGCATCCAACGAGAGTCTTTACAAGCTTGAGAAAAGGAAGTAGGTTCGGATAAAATGGAACATGTGGAAGCTGTTAAGGAAGGAAGGACGCGCGGCTTGAGCGATCCTGTTTTAGAACGAGTGACCATATGATGAGTTTGAGGATTAACAATGGGTGATTGTGAGGGAGATAGTTGAAGATTATTAGATGGAGAAAGGGTCTGCATGGAAGGGGCAGGAGATGAAATATCTCGTTCAAGAGGAGCAGCAGAGGAGGGATCCAAAGTGGAGACTACAGGTAGTTGGATGGGAGTAACACTACTAGTTGAAGGAAGAGAATTGGCAGAGGTATTCCCCTGATGTAAAGGAGTCTGGAGACTCCTATTTGGAGGAGGAAGCTGCGAAATAGATGGAGTTGGAGTACTCCTAATTGAAATGTGATCCCGAGTAGGTAAAATCAGACTACTACTCCTTTTTGAAGGTCCTCCAAAATGAGTGATATGAACGGGAGAGGTAAAAGACTTAGAATTAGCAAAAATAGATGGGAATAAGGTAGAATTGGGTGAAGAAGTTGGCGGAAGAGTGGGAAACATACTCTTAAATGGGAAAGAGTCCTCAACAAAATGAACATGCCGAGAGATGAGAATTCTATTTGAGCAAGGATCCAAGCATTTAAATCCTTTATGTTTATCTGATGAACCAAGAAACAAACATGGTTTAGATCGAGGGTGGAACTTAGAGCACTTATTAAATGCCACAAAGGGATAACATAGGCACCCAAACACACGGATTGAATCGTAATCAGGGATATGGCCATAAAGTAGTTCAAACGGAGATTTATAATGCAACACTGGAAGAGGGGTTACATTGATAAGAAAGACAGCATATACACAAGCATCACCCCAATATTTAAAAGACATAGATGCTTGAAAAATAAGACAACGAAGAACATTAGCAATATGTCTATGTTTTCTTTCAGCCCTACCATTTTGAGCAGATGTGTGAGGACAAGAAAAACGATGAATGATGCCATTTTGCTGGAAAAAGGATTTAAAGTTTTGGTTAACATATTCTCCACCCCCATCAGATTGAAAATAGGAAATAGAGGTGTGAAAAATATTTTTAACCATTGTATGAAACTCTTTGAATTTTTCGAAGGATTCAGATTTTTCACGCATCAAATAAATCCAAGAGAATTTAGTATAATCATCAAGAAATAAAATATAATAACGATAACCAGAATTTGAGGCAACAGGAGCATGCCAAACATCTGAATGAACTAAAACAAATGGAGAATTTGCATTTCTACTAGATAAAGAGAACGGCATTCTAGTTTGTTTGCCTAAATGACAAACATTACAAGAATTATTGCAGAAGGAAGAATTACTACTAATCAATTTTCTAGCAACTAACGAACGCAAAGATTGGTGACCAGGATGTCCCAAACGTTGATGCCAAGTAGAAGCAGGCACGACACTAGCGAAGAGACCAAAATTGGAGGATCTGGATGAAACGATGCGGATGGGATAAAGAGATCCAGTATTGTTACAACGGAGCAGTGTTGTATTGTTCTTCTTGTCCTTAACAAAAAAGTCAGAATCAGTAAATTGAATGAAGCAATTATTATCGGCACATAAACGTTGAATAGAAAGTAAATTTTTAGCAAGGGAAGGAACATATAAAACATTCTTTAGGACAAGAGGTTTAGAGGTTGTAGGAAGAATAGAGGAACCAGTAGAGTTAATGGAGAGAAGAGTACCATCGCCAACCATGACCTGAGAAGAACCAGAGTATGGAGTATGAGAAGTAAGGGTAGAAGGATTATTTGTCATATGCGCCGATGCTCCAGAGTCCGGATACCAAACTGTTGGGTGAACCTCCTCCAAATTCATAGCAGCAAATGATTGAGGAATATTGTTAGCTACAAAGGAGTGATTGAACCTGTTTCTACACTCCAAGGCAGTGTGGTTATAGTGAAAACATATTTGACACTGTTTAGCCGGAGTAAATGGTGGTCGTCCCAAAATACCATTAGCGGGTGAAGGATGTCGAATATTATTTTGAAAATTCGACCATGAAGAATTATTGGATCCTCGACCCCTACCATATTGTCCTTTGTTATTCCTGCCACGACCTCGGCCATGTGAGTGTCCTTTCGCAGGTTGATGTCCATGAGGGAATGATGCAGCAGAATTGGTTTGCCCATGAGTTGTCACAAGCAAGGCAGAATTAGGATTTGATTCTTCTAAAGAAATTGTACTAATGTGGGCTTCTTCTGTGAGGAGAAGTGGTCGTCCAGACACAAAAGTACGATAAGATGAAGGTAGACCTTGCAAAGCCTGAGTGACTAAATCGTCATCCGTCAAAGGCTTGCCAATTGCCCTTAGAGAGCAGGCAATCGAGTGAAGTTGTTGAAGATAATCCTCCATAGAAAGAGAACCTTTCTTGAAATTTTGAAATTTCGACTTAAGATGAATGGAGGAGGAAGAAACTTGATCCAAATACAGTGAGGCTAAAGTGTCCCAAGCTTCTTTAGATGTCTCACAAGAATAGTTCAAAAGTGTATCAAGAACTGCCGTCGAAAGTGTTGCATTAATCCAACTCAATGCAATAGTATCACACTGAATCCATAATTTATATTCTTCATGATTTGGCGATGGACACAATATTTTTCCCTCTACAATGGACAACAGATTATAACTTTTCA
>JAJOOD010016261.1:0-32283 GCA_029582525.1 Solanum tacnaense | reverse complement strand
ACCTCATGTCATGCCCAACTGTGTCATTTTGACACTTTTTCGACAATCTGCCAAATTTGTAAGGTGTGTGTAACACACTCGCTGATGACGTGTCAAAGTGACGAATTAAATAAAGACACGTGGCATATATATAAAAAAAAAATTATTAAATGGTGAATCTTGAGTAGGAAAAAACTACCAATGACTCATTGACATGTGGCATTTCTTTAACTAATTAATTTTAAATAAAAAACACTTTTAATAAAAAGAAAATTATACCCACACCACCCCCAAATTGTCTTCTCTACTACCCAACCCCTCTCTCTCACTCAGATTTTCTTCTCCACCCACCACCACCCCCGTCCCATTTTCTTCTCCACCCACCACCACCTCCGACCCTCCCCCACCCAAATGTGTCAAAAGAAGAAGTTTTTTTTTTTATTTGGACTTTTTCTGTGATTATGATGTGAGAAGGCATACAAATGGATTGGAACGCTAAAATTGTTTGTTGTGAATGTAGGATTTGATAATTGAAAATATGATTTCTTGCCATTTCTGAGTGTTTTTTTTCTTCTTGAAATTTATGTTGATTTTCTCAATTTATTTTGAGGAGGAAGAAGGACAACAAAATAAGTGAAAGTATTTAAGCTTAAAATTTATGGGCGCTAGAATTCACTTTTTGTTTGTGACATTGTCAAATTTATTTCACCATGGAAAGAGTTTAAGCTTGGAAAATGGTAGCCAAAAAATGGGGAAGAAGAAGAAGAAAAAAAATATTAAAATTTGGTAAAATGAGGCTCTCACGCACGTCTAGTGAGTGTATCACACTTGCTATGCCATCTCAGCAGAAAGTGTCAAATTGACACAGTTGGGCATGACATGAGGTGTCTAAAATGAACAAAGCCTAGTTAAGGTGTCTAAGTGAAAAATCGTGCCAAATTTAGGGGGCCACCGATGGGTTAGCCCTAATATATTTTTAATGTGTTAATAGTTGGCTGATAAAAAAAGTCTAAAATTGTTGATTTTTATGCAAAGATGACGTAATTTTTGATCACTTAATATAAAGCTGACATTTTTTCTATATACAAAAAAAAACGAACTTAATTTGGGAGTTACTAAATGCTCTACTCACTTTATTTGTTTTAAGTGCGTAATATTTTTTCTTCTCAATTTTACACTTTGAGTGATACCCTTAAATTAATATGTAAGATTTTTCTCTATATGATTATCATATTATATATCAATTTAGCGCAAAAAAAATAAAATGTGGGTATCAATTTGACTTGTGAAAATTTAAAAATTAAGAACAAGAATTTAATGGGGTTCAATATTATTGTTCAATCACAAAGCAAACTGACAAAATGGTTAAAAGTGAAAACATCAATTTCATTGGTTTTAAAATTGTGAAGATGATGTTAACGAAAGATAATATATTTCGAATGATTCATGAGTAAAATATTACTCTATTTTGTATGTGAACTAGAGCAATGTCAATTACAAGGTTTGAGTTACTTGGCTATCTAGTATTCTTTCCGTTTAATTGTACTTATCCTTTGTTAATTTGACACTCATTTTAAAAAGATTATCTATTAGAAATTTATTTTATTTAGATATTCTTATGAATTATATTTAAATGAAAAATGGAGGAAAAGTAAAAAAGTTACTCTTTCCATTTTTATTTTGTTGTCACCATTTTAGGTTTTACATCCTTTAAGAAACTAGGTAAATTTACTATTCCTTATGTTCCTATTTACTTGTTCACTTTTCTTTTTATAGTTGTCCCTAATTACTTGTCCATTTTGACAAATCAAGAAAGGATACATTTTTTTTACCTATTATACCCTCGATTAAATGATTAATTACTTAGAAAAATGTAGAACTTTTCATCCACTTCATAATTAATAGGGAATGATAAACTCATTATGTCATTAATTATTTTCTTAATAGGTGTGTCAATTCAAAAGTGGACAAGTAATTAGGAACATAGGAAGTATTTCACAAAAAAGAAAAAATCTTGACGTCAAGTTTTCAATAAATGAACTTGAATTAATTTACTTTGATTAACTAATTTGACCAATAAACATAAATTAATTACTTAATTTTTCTATGTTAACAAATTTATACTTTCAAGGCTAATAACTTTCAAAAGGTAAAATATAAAGATTAGTGTCGTTTATACATTGATTTTGTGAAATGATAAATACTTCCTCAGTCCAACAATAGTTGTTCACTATTGACCTTGCACACTTCTTAAGAAATTATAAATTGAAGGGTTATTTACTATATCACCCTTTGAATATACTCCATCTGTTTACTTTTAATTGTTATGTTGCACTTTTCAAAAGTCAATTTGACTCATTTTCAAAGTTTAATTAGATTATATTAATTTGATATTTTAAACAAAAAAAATTAGATATTTAAAAATATACGAAAAGTACTATAAATTTCAATTTTTTGCATACCGATATGATGAGAAAATACATTGTAAAATGTTAGTCAAAATTAATATCGTTTGACTCTAAAAAGGAAACTATGACAATTAAAAGTGGACGAATGTAGTACTCCCTCTGTCCCTAATTACTTGTCCACTTTTCTTTTTTTAGTTGTCCTTAATTATATGTCCATTTTGACAAATCAAGAAAGGACAAAAAAAAATTCTCTATTATACCCTCAATTTATTACTTTGAAAAATGTAGAATTTCTTGAAAATCTTAAGTTTTCAATTTATCCATTTCATAATTAATAGGGGTAAATGATAAACTTACTATATCAATTATTATTTTCTTAATAGGTGTGTCAATTCAAAAGTAAACAAATAATTAGGGACAGAGAATAATAAATACAATGTCTTGAAAAATATAATAGAGAAATGACTATAATTAATGATAAGTGTAAATTAGAAACTAAGTGTAAAATTATCCATTAATTTCGTAAAGTGGATAAGTATTATTGATCATTTCAAAATAGTATAGTGAATAATGAACGGAAGTATTAAAGATTATATATTTTTAATAAGAACGACGGAACTTTTGGAATACTGCACAGTTCACAACTTGGAATAAGCAATTCTCACACATTAATGAGAGAAATGATTTTTTAAGTATTTAAATATAGAAGCATTTCTTCTGTTATTATTAAAGAGGTAAAAAGACTTAGACAACACACTAAATTCAGTCATTTCAAATTGTTTTATTTTAAGATTAAATTAAAACTTACAAATAAATTAAAATGGAGGAATTAATAAATGCAAAGTAATAGTATGAACGGGAGAGATTATTAATGAGAATATATTTTAGTGTATAAAGAAAACATAAAAGCGAAGTTAGCAAAATAGACTTTATAATAATACTTACCATAATTAAATACATTATGGATAATCACTCTAGTTTGTTTATGAGTCAAATGAAACAACTCAAACGCGTTGAACGTGGACAAAAAAAACTTCCCCTATTTCTGTGTACCCATTATACCATTCCATTCATTCTCTTTCCTTTCTCCTTCCTTTTCACTCTGCAAAACCACTCAACTTCCCCCACTTGCTTTGCCTCCATTTATTTATTTATTACTTCCCCACCTCATCAAAAGCAACAAATTCTCTCATCTTTCTATATAACCAATCCCTTCTTCCCCTCACACTCACCAACAAGCAATTCAAAATCTTCTTTCATACTTTAATTCCCACAATTCCTTTTCAGTTTTTACGATTACCCTTTTCAGGATTTATCATCAATGGCTATTAAAATTCGAGAAGTATGGGCTCATAATCTCGAATCGGAATTTGAACTCATTTCAACTGTCATTGATAACTACCCTTACATATCTATGGATACTGAGTTTCCTGGTGTTGTTTTCAAGCCTAAGATTTCTTACACTCGCCGCCAGAACTCCCCATCGGATCAGTATAAGCTCTTGAAGTCTAACGTTGATGTGTTGAATCTCATTCAGCTTGGTTTAACTTTATCTGACGCTGACGGTAACCTCCCTGATTTGGGATCTGACGGCGGTTACATATGGCAGTTCAATTTCTCCGATTTCGATGTGGCGCGTGATCTCTACGCTCCGGACTCCATCGAGTTACTCCGCCGACAGGGGATCGACTTTGAAATGAACCGGGAATGCGGGATCGACTCCGCCCGGTTTACTGAACTGATGATGTCGTCCGGTTTGGTGTGTAATGAATCGGTGAGTTGGGTTACGTTTCACAGCGCGTATGATTTTGGGTACCTTGTGAAGATACTCACGCGCCGGGAACTTCCCGTTGGTTTAGAGGAGTTTATGGAAGTTGTGAGGGTGTTTTTCGGAAATAAAGTTTATGATATGAAGCATTTGATGAGATTCTGTAATAGCCTTTATGGTGGTTTAGACCGGCTTGCGAAGACGTTGTCTGTAGACCGGGCGGTCGGGAAATGTCACCAGGCCGGTTCAGATAGCTTGCTGACATGGCATGCATTTCAGAAAATGAGGGATATTTATTTTGTGAATGACGGGGCAGAAAGACATGCTGGCGTCTTGTATGGATTAGAAGTTAATTAATTACTTTATTAGGAGAAAAGAAAAATGAGTAATTGTCTCATTTTTTGTTAGTAAATAAAAGCTATTAAATTTATTCTTTTATGCTGAAAATATAGTTTTTCGTGACTTTAATTTTAATAGCTAATGGAAGTGGAAGTACACATAATATTCAAACTAATTATAAACTCACAAATTCTGAATTCTAATTTTTAAGTTATTTTTTGGTCCAAAATAGTTGTTCCAAACAAACTTTGTGACATAGGTACAATTCTTCAGTATTAAAAACACTTTTAAATAGTGAATTATTAGTTTAATCTTTGAAATTATTGACAGTTTCAAAAACACTCATTTGCAACATGAGTAAAATACACTCCTAAATTCGTGTTTTCAATACTTCTCTCATTAGCTATTGTTCTACCAAAGTCTTCACTTCCTAACTAAAGTTGAATCACGCTGCAAGATTGAATCAGCAAAATAAAATAAATAGACTTATTACTAATTCAAAACACAAATCACCTAAAAGATTTGACAATTTTTAGTGAAGCCTCAGAAGTGTTGACTGCTCCATATACATGGAATAATAATAATATCCAATTCAAAATGAATAGTCGATCGATGGGAGGCTCCAAGTTTTTATTTCCGTGACTGTCGACCTTTATTTCCTTAATTTTCACGCAATGTAAAATTAAACTAGCGTATCATAGATTTAATTAAAATTTTAAAAAAATAAAAATTTAAAATTTGTTGGAAAATATAGTTTTAAGAAGTTTAAGTTGTATTTAAACTTGCATTTTTACTTGCAAAAATTAAAAATTTACGAGTGAAACTTGAAAAAAATTTAGAGATAGATTTTCAACAATTGACCAAATTTATGAACAAACAATAATTTAATTTTGGGAAAAAGGTCAAAAATATCCCTCAACTTTGGTTTATTGTTTGACTTTGCCCTTGCCATTAAACTAAAGTTAATTTTACCCCTACTGTTACTAATTTCACCATATATACCCCTCATTTGACAGAAAGCCCCAAATTGACTCAAATTAACCCAAGTTCTTAAAAACGACTCATTCTCCATTTTAAACCCAATGCCCCGACCCGTATAGCCCATTCTCTCAAATTAACCTGAATCCTCCATTGAAGCCCTGCCAACTAGTTCAAACAATCATCAATCTCCTCTCTTCGTCCCCAAATTCTCTCTCCAATCCTACCTTCCTCACCTCACTCCTCCTATTATCCACTCCTACCCAAATCATCACTCTCTTCTCTTTACCTCTTAAGAAATTGACCAACGGAAAACATAACTGTTGTGCATAATTCTTTCAATTTTCTATAACACAGTTATGTCATCTTGAGATGTCGAAAACAAATTTCACTATAAGGTTTTTAGGAACAAAGCATGAAGTAACTGAAGCACTTCCAATACTTGAATTGTTGTTGTAACAACGTTTATACATTCACCAGCACCCTGAAAGTGAACCAATACGACCACATTATGAAAGAGTCAATCCAAAATTTAAAGTAAATTGCTTCATAGCATCTATTTTTGACAATGAAAGTTGACTTAAAATACACAAAATGAATTAAAACATCAAAAACATATATAATTGAAATTGAATACATGGATCAATTTTCATACAGTATTAACTATAAAAGCTTCTATTTCTTCTTTTCTCACGTCTAGATCTTGACAAGGATGAAGCTATTTATACATATTTTGAGAGAGACCTTTCGGAGAACAGAAGCGGCAGCGAGAAACGCTCGTTTTTGCTGAACGGAGAGCCTTCTCATTCGACGGCGAGTGATATCCAACGCCGACCTGTACGACGACGAAGAATGTCGGAGTCGAAGTGAGGTGAGGAAGGTAGGATTGGAGAGAGGATTTGGGTAGAGATTTGGGGGACGAAGAGAGGAGATTGGTGATTGTTTGAACTAGTTGACAGGGCTTCAATGGAGGATTTGGGTTAATTTGAGAGAATGGGTAAAAGGGGAATGGGTTATACGGGTCGAGCATTGGGCTTAAAATGGGGAATGGGTTATACGGGTCGGGCATTGGGCTTAAAATGGGGAATGGGTCGTTTTTAAGAATTCGGGTTAATTTGAGTCGATTTGGGGATTTCCGTCAAATGAGGGGTATATATGGTGAAATTAGTAACGGTAGGGGTAAAATTAACTTTAGTTTAACGGCAAGAGCAAAGTCTAACTAATAAACTTAAGTTGAGGGGTATTTTTGATCCTTTTCCCTTTCTTTTTTTTTTAATAATTTACTCTTCAAAATTTATGACCCAAAAAAGTTAAGAGGATAGATGGAGATAAAAAAAAAAGGAAAAATTACAGAAATCCCACATTTTAGTTTACTTATTACCATTATCCCCTATAAGTTTTACAAATCTCCAAAATCCCTCATTTTCGCGCATCAGATTAGTGTATCAACGCTTATATTATTGTATCTCGCGCATCAGATTAATGTATCAGCACTTATATTATTATATCTCGCGCATCAAATTAATGTATCAGCGCTTATATTATTGTATCTCGCGCATCAGATTAATGTATTAACGCTTATATTATTGTAGCTCGCGTATGTATCAACGCTTATATTATTGTATCTCATGCATCAGATTAATGTATCATCGCTTATATTATTGTATCCGTTTGAGAGATTTCTGTAATTATAAACTTTTAAGAAATAAATTGTAATTTTGCCTTAAAAGTATGTGATTTATGTAATTTTCCCTAAAAAAACTGGTACATGAAAGTCCTGTGGTAAGCTACAAGCAAATCTGTTTTTTTTTTTTTTATATCAAATGAGTTGGCACCTATTTAATGTTTTAAATTATACACAATATATATCCCATTTAATTTAATGAATTAAACATTTCACATATCTGATATCACTGAATAATTTGTTTAGTGATTGTTAAGCTTTGTAGGATTAGTCTTGGAGTTGAAAAATGATATGATAATCAATAACACTCTTAATGAATATATAATATGTTCTTATGCATTGTTTAAACATTTTTATATTCTATGTTTGAAACATAAAGATATTATCTTTTAGCTACGTATCCTTAATATTAGGAAGTTAAAAAAGAAGAGAGAAAAATAGATTTGACAAGATGAACAGATAGGAGGGAAAAAAAAGGAAAGAGTTACAGATTAAAAGATTAAAGAAAACAAAATGGACAAAAAGCACAGAAGACGCACAAAGGAATAACCATGTTTTTTTTTTATAAAAAAAATATGCACAAAAAGATATCATTTTTTCTTGATTAATGTTCTTTCTTTATTTGTTTTTTTAAAGAAAAATGAATGCACTTATATAGATTATACAAAAATTAAGTACTTTAATAGATCGACTAAAAACTCTTACCACCAAAATATGTAATGCAATTGATGAGACTGTTTCTTTTTTAATCAGAAATCTCGGATTTGTGGCACGAATTTTGATATACTTGAATTCCAATGTGGATACCGACTCCAAGTGGAAAATCAAAGAAAAATAAAAACTCTAATGAAAATTTTACGGATAGATTCCTTAGTAACATAGTAAATTTAGTACTATTTTGGTCCATATTATCCATTTTGAGTAATTATATTAATCATAAAAATACCATCTAAGCTACTATATTTATATCTCTTAAACATCTCATTTGATTAATTAATATACTAATTAATTATATATGAGAAAAAAATTAATTCAAATGATCAGAAAGACTAATATTCGTAGATAGGCTAGCTACATATATAAATCAATCCAATTATATATATGTAGTTCTAGTCAAACATGGACCTAGTTAATTAGAGCTAGCTAGCTAGTTGTCTGTATTAGCTATTAGATATAAGAAAAGTAATAAAAAGCATTCAACTAATGTTTTATATCTCCAACCACTTATCCACGCTAAAATGTTATACAAGACCACGTTAATAATTTGTTTAATTATTACATTGTATACGCTATACTACTAGGTCACTAAATTGAAAATAGGATCTAGGTGAGTCGTCAGCACCAAACATATCAGTGTAATTCCACAAATATGATATGAAGAGAATGTTATATACATAAGTTTTATTTCTATTTTAAAAAAATAAAGAAGTTATTTTTTCAATTTTATCAACCATTTTAGTCGGTTATTCTTAAACATGTTGAGAAAGAGAAAGTATTATATTGACTCCAAAAACTTTTCATATTGATGTAAAATACTTCTAAAAATCATATTCAAAACAAATCAACACTGTACAAATTTTATTAGCAGGACTTTCTTTGTGGTATTTAAAGACTTGCTTTAATATTTACAACTGTTCACCATTTATAATACTTACGTTTAACAGTCTAACTAGAAAGCAATAAAATGTTGGAGGTAATGATCAGTACCCTCCCTCACCTACATTCACGCTTAATTAATAGGAATTGACTACGAATTAGTTGCTAAATAAGATTTAATTTTTTAATTCATCTCTAATTCATAAATTTGAATGTCAATAATCTATAATAATGCATCGTTAAATAGAAATTTTACGATTAGAAAGGTCATAGTACTATATATGCCCTTAATTTCTCTAGTATTGTAATTAGCTAGCATTAGTTTGTAAAAGTGGATTGTCATAATATCAGAAGGCTTATAATTTAAAAGGATTGAAGACTTTCGTTTCATTTGCCTCTCTTAAAAGTGATTAAATTAATTTGTAGTACTCCCCCTGTTCCAATTATGCATCATATATTTTTTTCTATATAAAAAAATATCACATTTTTATATTTGGTAATTCTATAATTTTAATAGTATTTCATGTCATGTTTGAGTATGAAATTTCATGTTCAATCAAAGTAAAGTAATACGGATATCTATGACGGTTGTGCCCTTTTCAGTTGATCAGCCGACGTCAATGAAGTTTGTGGATGTAATCATATCAGCACTAACACATCGTATCTCGTATTTGGACGAGAGTAGTACTAACACTACAACAAAAGAGACATTTAGTGGCAATAAATTTTCTTTTTATATTTCTGCAAAAACATGATGTAGCGACAATTTAGCTAATTTCATTGCATCCAGAATTGTTTAAGCCTTTAACAACATTTTATATAGAGTACTAGTTATAAATACTCATATTTATTACTATCGCTTAATATAATATAGAAACAATTATTATTCTTTATTTGTTGTGCGTAGAAAAGTATACAAGGTAGCAATACACAGTATTTATTTCATTTATGTAAGAGTTGGTGTATATAGTACTATAAATGAATTTGTAACTAGCAAGTGCCCTTTAATTAGTTTGAATTCAAAAGAAATGTAACAAGTTGAGTAGTCTTCTAATTAGTAAAAATGAAGTACTTTACCTTATGGAAACGCTTCTCATTCTTGAGAAAGAATAAGAAGAAAAAATTTAGTAGCAAGTATGATCAATCTTTACTAGATAACATGTTTGGTCCATTCCCAGAAAGTGGTGTACTTTGTTGTCCAGATGAGGCATTGGAGATGGCAAAACAAGCATTGGCAACAAGGAGGCTATCGTTCGAAGAAAACGAGTCGTGTTCTGTTCTATCCATGGTTGGTTTCCCTTTCAAAGATTGTCTACTCTTAGCTGTGGAAACTAAGAATCCTAAAATGGATTTTTTGCATTCAATGGAGCAAATGACTAAAGCTTATGGTGCCCAAAGGGGAGATATGGTGGATTGGGAATTTATGGAGGAGTTGCTTACTTGGTTCTTGAAGATTAATAACAAGAAGAATCAACATTTCATTGTAGATGCATTTATCGACTTGTGCTTGGTATATCCTTCAATTCTCTCTGTGTGATTATCTCGTCTATAAGCTTGAATGGTTAAAACATACTTATAATTACTTATTAATGTATTTAACATGTCTTCATGTATGAGAGCTTGGGGTTAAGCACGTAGAAAATCTTTTTTATAATAAGTACTGGTAGTGAGATTTGAATTTAGAAACTATATTTTGTTCATCTAAAAAGATTAGAAAAAGCAAAACAAACTTTAATTTACTTAATTATGTTAACAATTATGAATTATATTGACCTTTTGCAGCAAAAGGATTGATTTATTTATTTAATTTCCTACATCTACATAATGATAGTAATATATACTATCAGTGTAAATTAATTTAACCATTGTTTTTTCAGATTATATTGTCGAAATAGTTATCTTTCATTATTAGTATGTAACTTAGCATGTAAGTGCTATACTAGGTTATTTTATTAATGGAAAAAGGATAAATATATCCCAAACTATCATAAATATCCTCTATTATACTTTTGGGTTGTGTATACCCTTATCGTCAAACTATTTTTCTTTTCTTTTTTTGGATCAGGGAGGTCAGGTGCAAGATGTGGAACCACTTGCTATTGAAGTACCTGAGGAAAATGTGGAGCCACATATTAACGAAGTATATGATGAAATGGTGAATGTTTTGGAGGAATTAGATGCTGAGTACTGTGGTGGGGCCTCTAATTCTTCTTTGCCAAATAAAGGAGAGCATTTCTACTCATGCAAAATTATGTAGTAGTTGTTGTTTGTTGAAAATTCATAAGAAGAGAATAGAAGCTAGTTATTGGTTGAATACATCGACAGACACTTAAAGTTATCCAATTTTTTTGTTTACATACTTAAAAGTAGTGGTTCGACCTATTAAATATATATAGTTGTATTTTAGCAGTACAGTAATTCTTGAATTGACATCCAGCTAGCTAACTACACACCACGAAATAAATAAATTCCATGAAAGGTTGAACAAATTTTGCTACTTTACTTGTGAAGCACATGAATACACCATTTATTGGAATGAGTAAAGCAAGTACACTGTGAAATTCAAGTACAATGGTATATACTAACTGTACAATGTAGATCATTCGAGGTACTATACAGAGGATGAATCAATTCAATGTAGAACTACTATTATACATATTTGCTGACGGAGAATTTATCATTTTGAACATCAAGCTCGAATACTGCAACGAAAACCAAGCCTGAGCATCCACAGAAATGCCAGGAAATATTACTCAGCTTCAGTAGTATTTGCAGAAGTTCGTTCAGGACTAGTAGGATACACTCTGTCCACAAGTCAGTGTTACTAATATCGGCATCTGACAAAAACAAGTAATCTTCTTGATTCTGCAGGGCCGAAGAAAAAATAAGTAACTGAAAAAAACAAACTGCATTGGATGTTTCTACGAAATGCACTATGTTGAATTAGTCTCTTTTTCCTCAACAATATTTATCTCTTCGAACTTTTCCTCAAATTTACTAAATAAAAAATTACAAAAAAAGAACCTCTTAAATCCACTAAGTTTATCTTGCCCTTATAAAATGCAACGCTATTAAACACTCCATCCTCTCTAGCAACATATTAATCTTTTCAGTTTCATAGGTAGTTGAAGAAAGAAGTAAATAAGTACCTGATTAGGTAAACATCAATTGGTCCCATGGTGCTACGAATCACTATACTGGATCTCCTTTGTGGATAATCAACAGCCTATTAGAAACAAAGAAGACATGCTAAGACACATAGAACTGTTACTTAAATTTTGCTGAGATACCAGTTGAAGAACTGGTAGACTTGTTACAATAATAAAGAAAAGGATTTTGTACTAAAGAAAAAGCAGTTACCTCGTTAGGATCTGGAACTTCTAAACTGGTGCCATGTGGAAATCTAATAGCTATCAGTGTGTCATTCTGATGAGAGCAATAAATTGAAATCAGAGCATTAGTCATTTGATGAAAATTGCATTACAAAGAAATCAAAGGAAAAAACAAAAGCATCTGTTTCAAAATTACCTGAAGACAAGGTAAGCTCTTTATATCATCTTCAGTTACAAAGAAGAGATCAGTTGTCAAAAATACGAAGGAAAAGTGAGCAGATAGATCCATTAACAACAAAAAACTTGGTTCATCATTAAGCCAAAGAATGTGGTACCTTTCATTATTTTCATCTTCATTCAGGACCCTCAACCTTTCTTGCTTTTCTCTGAGACAAGCCAATTTAACACAGTATCAGCATAATGTTGAAGCAAGGAAATATTGAATATTTTATCAGAGGCATCAGAAAATAACCTTATCTGTTCATCTAATTTACTTCCTTCAATCGTCAAATTTTCTACTTCTGCCTGTAAAGGAAGCACAAACCAATTATTGAAACCCTTTTTTGCTCAGGCTACTTGACAGATTATGACAGGGCCAATTGACAATTAACAAAATAAGAAAAAAGACAGGCAACGAGATAGTTCTTCAAACCTGTAAACTTGTAACACTGTCATCAACTTCCCCTGGTCTTGAGACATCTAACCCCCTATGTAATAAGAGAACTGAGTCGTAACTTTTGTTTATCGAATGATCTTGAACGATATGGAACTTAAATGATAAACAACTTCAATGTAAAATATTTATTGGATAAGCATTTCCATACTTCCATTGTATCATGTTTAGGGATTTCTTTTCTAGCAGACCAACGCCTTCCAGGACATTTGTGACGTCATATAGACGTCTTTTCTCCACCTGTTAAAAAGAGGAGATCTGTAGTAAGCTGATAGAATTTCATCATACCGGCTTATGTAGTATCTACTGCATAGTGAAGATACCTCTAATGTATCAGCTGCCTTGTTCAGATCTAGAACTCCATCTTCTGCATGTTTGATCAGGTTAATGAATTTCTTCGTTAAGGAACCTGAATGAGAATCAAGAGAGGAAGTCATAGTTACTAATTTTGGTATATATTTACCCAGTACAACAAGTAATTCAAGAAAAATGTCTTATAACATACAATTGCACAAACACAGAAATGCAACCTCTACCTATATTCATACCCCAAGGACAGACAAAGACTAAAAGACACAAATTAGTAACCGAAAGTCATAAAAAATTTAAGTTACCTAAGGAGTTGTCATAGCGGCAAGGACCAACTGGAGTAACATTATCGCCTGAAGGGGACCCTGTAATTTGAAATATTTAAGAAGTTATCTCTTCTGTAATTCAATGTGTTCTATAAAATGGTGGGTGCCTCAGAGAAAATGAAAAACAACGATAAGATGGGGTGACACAACAAAGATTACAGTTATCCAAGCCGCTAATTTGTCAAATTGAGTAAGATAAAATGATGAATCTTATATTGACGATATGAGATACATAAACTAATGCTGACAAAACTTCTTGTAGGATATCCTTACCTGAACTTGAGGTTGCTTGAGCAACAGATCTGGCCTTTGATGTCTTTGGTGCTTTCTGTGACTTTCCAGCTTTCCCTGAGATCAGTGTCTGCATTGGACTACTCACATCGGCATTTCCAGAACCTGCAATCTGTGCACCAACTCCTTATTTGTAATTTGTTGTTTCACTCTTCCGTTTCAGTGGCTAATCAAGACAATTGAATATCCCCAAGTTCTTATCAGCAATAAATTTTAAAATCTTTACCAAGAATGTGAAGATAAGTAGATACTATAAACTGCTCAACTAGATTGATCAGCATTTAAATAAACAAAGTCATGTCGTATCACCAAAAGATCTAACGAGGATTTTGTAGATAGAACATAATAAACACTTGATCTTAGCAGCATGCTAAGTCCACATTAGTGGGATAAGGAAATTATGGACTCCTTATATGGAGAGTTGGGCTGATCAATCTCATTGATTGCTTCAGAAGTTCACTGAAACTTTAGGCAGTTTGGCATGACTGGTTAATGGTAGAGCAAACCACATTCGACATGAAAATAGTGGCTTAGTCCTGTGCAGTATGGTTTGCCACCTATGACACGACTTGACTTCAGCCTAACAGATTGTTTCCGCCTCTCTAGGCAGACATCTCAGGGCTAGTATACCGAATCTCAATGTAGTGGCAAACGTGTTTCACCAGAAGCAACCAGTTGCTAACCTCACAGTGAGAAGGACTAGAGGTCCTCTTTAAAAACTACAAGCAGGGAAGAGGGAGATGAATAATGTAATAAAACATTGCAGCTCATTAGTTAGTATGTGAATGGACGGTTTGTACTGAATTTAAGTGGGTCAAACAAGCCACCACTACAACAGCAGTGTACTAAATCAAATTTTCTTTACATCAGTATCAGATTTCAAAGCTAAGTCATAGAGAGCAAGACATTAGACAATACACAGTGAAATTTTGATAGCAGTTCTAACTGCCAACTTATTCTGATTATTGCCACTACAAGTACAATGATATATTTACTAACTGTACAATGAAGCTCATTTCCTTGGGGCATCAAACTGCCAACTTCCTGACAGAGCATTTCGGCAAAAGCTCCCGGAAGCACTTGTTCTTACGTTTAGGTCATTCAAGGGGCTATACAGAGTATAAATTAATACAGATTTGCTGATGGAGAATTTATCATTTTGAACACCAAGCTCGAGCACTACTCTGAAAACCAAGCCTGAGCATCCACAAAAATGCCAGGAAATATTACTCAGCTTCCAGTAGTATTCGCAGAAGGTACTTCAGTGGTACTGGATGGGGGAGTTTGGGCACGTGGAGTACTAACATCCGCAATTGAATAATCCTCATTAATTGAATCCAACGCGTTCCAGTCAAGAGCAGCTAACTTTGAGTCATGGATTCGATATTCAAGGGATAACATTCGTTGATAGCAAGAAATAAAAAATAACGGAACGGAACTAGTAGGATACACTCTGTCCACATGTCAGTGATACTAACATCGGCATCTGACAACAGCCAGTAATCTGCTTCATTCTGTAGGGCCGAAGAAAAAATAAGTAACTGAAAAACCAAACTGCATTGGAAGTTTCTATGAAATACTCTACCTACTTATTTAAGATAAAATGCACTATGTTGAATTAGTCTCTTTTTCCTCATTTTTTGCTTTGAAAAACACTCTAATTATTCAATTTTATGAAGACTTGAAAATAAGAACTTACATCAACATCTGGAACAATCTTCACAATTCCACTCACAAAGTCCTGGGAAGTGCCAGCATCTGGACACTCTCTTTGATTTTCTTGTTCCTCCATCCCAACACCAACTCTTCCACCATCATCAACAGGCAATGTTACAGTTTCATTCTCAATGAAACCTGATGTTGGAGGCATGGTTGATGGTTCCTCAACAGTATTTATCTCTTCGAACTTTTCCTCAAATTTACTAAACAAAGAATTAGACAAAGATTGTTTAAACACTCCATCCTTAAATCGATTAAGTTTATCTTGCCCTTAAAAAATGCAAAGCTATTAAATACTCCATCCCTCTAGCTACATATTAATCTTTTCAATTTTATAGGTAGTTGAAGTAAGAAGTAAATAAGTACCTGACAAGGTAAACATCAATTGGCCCCATGGTGCTGCGAAACACTATTCTATATCTCCTTTGTGGATAATCAACAGCCTATTGGAAACAAGGAAGACATGCTAAGACACATAGAACTGCTACTTAAATTTTGCTGAGATACCAGTTAAAGAATTGGTAGACTTGTTACAACAACAAAGAAAAGGTAATTGTCCTAAAGACAAAGCAGTTACCTCATCAGGATCTGGGACTTCTAAACTGGTGCCATGTGGAGCTTTAATAGCTATCAGTGTGTCATTCTGATGAGAGCAATAAATTGAAATCAGAGCATTAGTCATTTGATGAAAATTGCATTACAAAGAAATGAAAGGAAAAAAACAAATGCATATGTTTTAAAATTACCTGAAGACAAGGTAAGCTCTTTATATCATCTTCAGTTACAAAAAGCCATCTTTTAAAAAGAAAATTTAGAAGAGATCAGTTGTCAAGAATACGAAGGAAAAGTGAGCAGATTAATCGTTTAACAACAAAATGTGACACAAATAACATGGTTCATGATTAAGCCAAAGAATGTGGTACCTTTTATTATTTTCATCTCCACTCAGGTCCCTCAATCTTTCTTCCATTTTTCTGAGACAAGCGTATTTAACGCAGTCAGCATAATGTTGAGGCAAAGAAATCTTGAATATTGTTCAGAGGCATCAGAAGATAACCTTATCTGTTCATCTAATCTACTTTCCTCTATTGTCAAATTTTCTACTCCTGCCTGTAAAGGAAGCACAAACCAATTATTGAAACACTTTTGCTTAGGCTACTTGGCAGATTATGACAGGGCCAATTGGCAGTTAACAAAATAAGAAAAAAGACAGGCATTGAGATAGTTCTTCAAACCTGTAAACTTGTAACACTCTCATCAACTTCCCCCGGTCTTAAGACATCTAACCCCCTATGTAATAAGAGAACTGAGTCGTAACTTTTGTTTATTGAATGATCTTGAATAATGTGGAACGTAAATGATAAACAACTTCAATGTAAAATATTTATTGGATAAGCATTTCCATACTTCCATTGGATCATGTTTTTTAGTTTCTTTTCTATCAGACCAATGCCTTCCAGGACATTTGTAATGTCATATATACGCCTTTTCTGCACCTGTTAAAAGGAGGAGATCTGTAAGTTGATAGAATTTTATCATACAGGCTTATGTAGTATCTACTGCGAAGTGAAGATACCTCTAATGTATCAGCAGCCTTGTTCAAATCTAGGATGCCATCTTTTGCATGTTTGAGCAGGTTAATGAACTTCTTTGTTAAGAGACCTGTTTGAGAATCAAGAGAGGAAGTCATAGTTACTAATTCTGCTATATATATATATATATATACTCTGTACAAGAAGTAATTCAAGAAAAATGTCTAATAACATACAAATGCACAAGCACAGAAATGCAATCTCCACCTATGTTCATACCCCAATGGACAGGAAGATTAAAAGACACAAATTTGTAACCGGAAGTCATAAAAGTTTTAATTTACCTAAGGAGTTGTCATAGCGGCAAGGACCAACTGGAGTAACATTATTGCCTGAAGGGGATCCTGTAATTTGAAATATTTAAGAGGTTATCTCTTCTGTAATTCTAGGTGTTTTATAAAATAGTGGGTGCCTCAGAGAAAATGGAAAACAACGATAAGATGGGGTGACACAACATAGATTATATTATCTAAACCGCTAATCTGTCAAATTGAGTAAGATAAAATGGGAATCTTACATTGATGATATGAGATGCATAAACAAATTCTGACAAAAATTCTTGTAGGATATCCTTACCTAAAATTGAGGTTGCTTGAGCAGCAGATCTGGCCTTTGATGTCCTAGGTGCTTTCTGTGAGTTTCCAGCTTTCCCTGAAATTGCTGTCTGCATTGGACTACTCCCATTGAAACTTCCAGAACCTGCCACCTGTGCACCAACTCCCTGTTCGTAATTTGCTGTTCCACTCTTTCGTTTCAGTGGCTAATCAAGACAATTGAGTATCCCCAAGTTATTATCAGCAATGAATTTAAAATCATTAACAAGAATTGTGTCTGAAGTGAAGTTGATAAGTAAATGCTATAAACTACTCAACTAAATTGACCAGCATTTAAAAAAAAACAAAGTAATGTCGTATCACTAAAAACTCTAATGAGGATTTGTAAATAGAACATAATAAAGACTTAATATCAACAGAATGTTAAGTCCCACATCGGAGAGATAAGGGAATTATGTACTCCTTATATCGACTTGGGCAGATCAATCCCATTGATTGTTTCAAAAGTTCACTGAAACTTTATGCAGTTGCGTATTTGACCGGTTAGTGGGAGTAGACTACATTCGACATGAAAATAGTGGCTTAGTCCTTTGCAGAATTTATTGCCACCTACGACACGATTTGACTTCAGCCTAACAGACACTGTTTTCGCTTCTCTAGGCATGAGACACAGCTAAGGACTAGTATACTGAATCTCCATGTAGTGGCAAACATGCTTCACCAGAAGCAACCAGTTGCTAATCTCACAGTAAGGAGGACTAGAAAATTGCAGCTCATTAGTTAATATGGCTTTATTTCCTCTAATGCTTCCTCTATTTTCTTTCTCAATTTGTGATGCACACAAGAACTGCATGTATCTGCCACTACTACACAAGCTGAGTCATAAGACCAATCAATATTATAAATCTAATCATCCAATTTTACCCTCAATCTTATAAAGGAATTACTTCAATAACAGAATAAACCTGTCTCCAGTAGCAGCATTAAAAGATCCATAACAGTAAAACCCCACAATCTCAAGGCCTTGTAATATGCTACTACTGTAAAGGTTCCTCAAAACTGCTACTTTTTCTTGTCATTTTCTCTCTTTTGGCTATTAATGCTAAACCTACCTTATCTAGGTCCTTCATTTGTGGATATTGGTCCGAAGGGATAACACTTAGGCCATACTAGTATTTCAACATGATGTTAAGAATATTTCACAGGACCACTGCAATTGTAGTGTATTTATATAACAAAAGAAAATTAAGATAGAAAGATAAAAGACAAAACTGATGCAGCTGTTATTCTTGTGACTTAAAATTTACTATAGACTAAAGCAACTTCTTTCGACTCTAAAACACCAGGCAAGAGTTTATTTGCAGCAAATTATAGCCATCGTAAAGTCTAGATTGATCCATTGGAGCACAATGCAAAGGGAAGAATTACAAATCCTTCTTAATGTGTACTAAGCATTTAACAAGCTTCTACATTTCAAAATCTCACAGTCCTCTTCCATTATGATTCAGATCTTGAACAACCTAAGCAAATAACCTAGTCCCCTCTACTTTCCCCTTCTTAATTATGAAGATATAATCTCCTTTTCAGTTGAAAGATGAATACTGCTGCATGTTTTCTTTCATAATTTCACAATATCAAGAAGTAAAGGTGGCACAAAATTTAGGAAACATAATAGCAATCTAGGTAGGTAAGAAAGTACAATTTTGGCCAGTCAATTATGCGCACGTTCGGAAGATGAAGGTAGAGAAAATGAGAATTTGCAGATGGATGTGTAGGCATAAGAGGTGAGATAGGGGATTAGGAACAAAGTTCTACAGGACAAGGTGGTTCTGCCCTCCGTGGTGGACAAGATGAGGGAAGCGAGACTGAGATGGTCCGGGCATGTGAAAAGGAGTTGTACGAATGTACTAGTAAGGAAGTGCGAGAGGTTGGCTATAACATGCTTTAGGAGAGGTAGAGGAAGGCCAAAAAAAGAACCGGAGGAGGTGATTAGACAAGACGTGGCTCATCTTCAGCTTACTGAGAACATAACATCGTATAGGAAGGTTTGGAGGTCGAGGATTAGGGTAGAAAGATATCAGGTAGCCGAGTGTTGTCGTACTTCTATGTGGGAGAGGCTAGTCTCCTTTTCTCATCTTTTCATTATTTTAGTAGTATTAGATAATATTCAGTTATTCACATCATATCTTATTCTTCAATTTTTACTACTTCATGTTGCTTCATTTGCTTTGTTCATCTTTCTATTTTATCTTACAATCTTGCTTTGATTAAACTTCTTTTGAGCCTAGGGTCTACCAAAAATCAATTCTCTACCCAAAAAGGTAGGGGTAAGGTTTGCATACATCCTACGTTCTCAAACCCCACTTGTGAGATTGCACTAGTATGTTGTTGTTATAGTAGTACCCAAAAATACAACTTTTTAAATCGATTTCAAAATAGTATCTCCAACTGATGGAAATTAAGACATTCATAAGACCAGAAGATCAAATAATCCTGAAATCAAAGGGCACAAAGTTCAGAACTTCACAACTAAATTAATAAAGACTAAATGCTAAATCAAGAAGGATAGCATGCTAGAAATGTAAGTTCTCTTAGAGCAAAAGAAAGAACTTCCACCAAATTCCCCTATTACAGATGTATACAATAGTGAAAATTTCCACACTAGTACAACCAAAATTCAAGCCAAACCCAATTAGAGACCTAAACAACACAACCACATAGTTCGTCATCGAAATTTCAACTCAATACAGCTCTCCTTCGCTATTGAAAAATTATACAGCAGATTAGATGTTCCAAGAATTTGTTCAATTCACTCAAATTACAAAATTCTGCATCACAAAAAGACCCATAGTAGTGTGGAAAAATCAGAACACTCACAGTAGACTTTACAACGATCCCTTCAGACTCTTGAGAAGAAGGCTGAAGTGGGTCAGTAGATAACCGATGGTAATCACCTAACGGCGGTTTACTCGACGTAAATGGGAGCTGACGCTTCGAAGGCTGCATGATCTTACTAAACTTCTTTCCCAGCACACCCAGCTGAGAAAATTCCCAATTTTTTCTTAATTTCAATTGAAGAAGAAGAGGGAAAACGAAATTCAAGAATCAATTGAATCGGAAACCCATTTTGGCTAAAATTCTTGGGTTTTGAGGGGTTTCTTCAGAGGGAAAGGGGAAGAAGATGAGATCTGAGCTCAGCGGGGAGAGAGAGAAAGGGGAGAAAACGAGGGAAAGGAAAGGAAGAAAGAAACAAAAAGGTTCGGATATGTATATGGAGGGAAGCACAAGTACTTACATGGTAATTTAAAGAAGAATTAATTATGGAATTTAAACACAACTCAACTCATCATTAGTCTTAAAAAGTTGGAAAATTATTTGATGATTTTGTGATTAAACTCCCAAAATAGTACTAAGCTCTTGGGTCATCCGTACCCATATCTGGCTACGCTCAATAAGAATCCGAAATAGCAGAAATAAGTTTGTGTTCCGCTTTCAAAGTTAGTGACAAGATAAATACAAAGGTTAAACGAGTTGGGGTCATGTGGAGCCGGCCTCCCCGTCGTCCCCCCCAGCCCGCACCCACCATAACTAATGGTAACAAGATTGAGAGTGGAAAAGTTATACTCTCCCTTTGTTACTTTTTAGTTGTCATAAATTCTTTTTTTGAGAGTCACACAATATAAATTTTGATTAATATTTTAAAATGTATTTTTTTACCATATTGATATGAAAAAATTGCAACTTTTCATATAGTTTTTGAATATCTATTTTTATTTTTAAATATCAAATTAATGTAATCTAATTTAGCTTTGAAAGTTAGTCAAATTGACTCTCGAAAAGCGTAATGTGACAACTAAAAATGAACGGAGGGAGTAGTATTGATTTTGTAAACAACAACAACAACATATCTAGTATAATCTCATAAAAGTGGGGTCCGAAGAGGGTAAAATGTATGTCGACCTTATTAATCATTAGAGGTAGAGAGGTTGTTTCCGATAAACACTCACCTTAAGGAAAATAAAGATCGAACAAAGTAGTATAGAGAAAAGAGATACCAAAATGGAGAAAGTCGTGTCTAAACACTATAGATAACCTAGTAAATTATCCTAAACAATAGTTATAATAAGATTAAATTTAAGGAATAGAACTGTAAAAAAATGATAGATAATTAATAACCAAACTCCAAGGACAAGAGACTATACGAGTAATACCACGACTAATAATACGACTAATAGTATAGAAGAACAGGCGAAACAACGCTCAACTATCTAAAGAATCTTATGTGCTAATATGTATCCTCCATAACTTCCTATTCAAAGGTCATGTCCACGGTAAGCTCATATCCTATCTAACCATCTCTCTCTAATTCTTCTTCGACCTGCCTCTACCTTTCTTTAAATCATTCATGGTTAACCTCTCACACCTCCGCAATGAGGCATCCATGCATCTCTTTTGCATATTCCCAAACATCTTAGCCTCGTTTCACGCATCTTGTCATCTATCGAGATTACTCTTACCTTATCTTGAATATCATCATTTCTAATCTTATCTCTTCTAGTATGTTACACATCAATCTCAAGTTCTCAACATCCTCGCCGATCTTATATTTATAAACAAGGGCATAGGATATGCTAAACGGAGTTGTGTTAATGGTGATTAACATGCTATTTTAGGATGACTTATGTAAGTTTAAACATGATAACTAATTAAAATTTAATTTTTCAATTTATTATATTTTATCTAAACAAAAAAAAAAGTTAAATCTTTCATAGAGTCAATGTATATAAAAAAGAAGAAGAAATTAAATGGGGAATTGGCGCCTAAGAGAGAACACCGTTGAAGTGGGGTTACTATTTGGCGCGTAGAAGCTCCACATTTGCACCTAACTCCAATACAGCCCAAAACGCTAACTAACACTTGCTAGTAACACGACAAAAAACTATTTTTTTTGTCTATAAATGGGCTGGACATGTTTAAAAACTAGCCCCTTTGAACCATCACATCATTTCAAATAATTAAATCAAAATATATAACTAATTTATAATGTAGCCCCATTGAACCATTTTTCATACTCCTCCGTTCTTTTTTAGTTGTAAATAGTACTTTTGTATAGTTTTTAAATATCTAAAATATTGAATTAATGTAATCTAATTTAGTTTTGAAAATTAATCAAATTGATTCTGAAAAAGCGCAACATGACAACTAAAAAAGAACAGAAAGAGTATAATATATGTATATCAACTAAAAAAAGTAAGAAATGAATCTGACGGGCTATTTGTGTAAAGATTCCTCGGCTCAATAGTCATCTTTTGGATGGCTAATCAAGCTTTAGTTTTTTTTTTTCAATGTTTCATCATTTCAAATGCATAAATAAAATCTGAATGCTAAAGTATAGAAAAACTCCATGAATTTTTATAAAAAATCGAACATTTAGGTGTATTGAATGTCGCAATTCAAACTCCATGAAAAAACTAAAATTTGAATTGTGACGGTTCAAAGCACCGTGAAATGAAAAATGAGTAGAATTTGCATTTTAAATGCTATACATAAAATATACTCTATAAATTTTATTTATTTGATTGAACAAAGAGTTCAAGAAAAGGAAAACTTCTGATACGCGAGCTAAATATATAACAATAAAATATATTAAAATTACTCTTAGAATATTATGATTTTCAACCATGTTACGTCAATTGAAGGCTGAAATAAACTTGTTAAAACCAAAGAATCTATAATCTATCTATATTTATATATATAAAAATAAAAAAATAGTGTTATTCTTTTTAGCCGAAAAAAGAAAGAATTCATATAAAATAAAATAGAACGAAAGGAATATTATATTTGTGATAAATGGAAAAATATTTGTAATGATGATTAAACGTTCCAAAATGAACTCCATATCCTAAGAATATCAATACAAATTATTTGCTACGATGAAATTCATGCAATTGTCAATTGGGATATTCACTATTTTTTTTCTGTAACATAGTTTTGGAAGTCAAATACTTAATTAATGCCAGAAATTCTTGTTGAATCGCAGCTGGAAACTTGATGTTTACATTTTTAATCTACAGAGTTTCCCAATTATTCGTTTTATACTTGTGTTCCATTTGTATGTCATAAGGAAATTTCGAATTATCATTTTACTAAGAATATATGCTAGCTTTAGTCTAAAGTAGGTAAAACTCACTACTTTTACTAAGAATATATGCTTTAGTCCAATGTCACATATCTCCTTTTCTTTTCATTAATTTATACTACTAGACAGAATATCTAACAGATTTTTATTAATAGTAATAAATTAAAAATCTTAACTTGAATAAGTATAAGCAAAAGGGAAAAGCTAAACTTTACCTTAATATTTTCTAAAAGTTATCTGCAGTAAATGAGGTGAAAATGAATTAATTAGAGGACTTGCCAATAGCTAGAAAAAGTAAGCTTAATCAGTGCAAAAGACACAGCATAGTATTTATAAAGGAGCTTTATATATAAGTCTCTATATTCACTAATCACTACCATGCATGATAATATAATTACCACTATATTTTATATATAATAAATATGAGTATTTATAACTAACATTATATATAAGTGTTATTAAAGATTTTAGTGATTCCAGATGTAAATTGTAATGACATTAATTATCTCTATCAATTGTCCCTAAAAATTTGTTGTCGCTAAATATCTATTTTGTTAGAGTACTAATTGCACCATCAAACGTTGCGATGGACAACAAGTACAAAGCCTCTCATCCTTACTTAGATATATATATCTTTGGTTCGAGTCTTTAGAAAAGAAATTGCGTCCGATAGGGAGGGTTTTAATTCAAAATGGGACTTTTGTGCGAATTCAATTTAATCAGATGTTAAATCATATCAACCGCCATATGAAAAATCAATATAAATTCTCTCTGCATGTAATACAATTTTCTACTAAGTATTTGACATGAGAGTCATATCTTTCTTTTTTTTTTTGATCAAACACATGAGAGTGATATCTATTTGGAAATAGTCTTATTGCTTTTAATATATTGTCAGGTTATTGACATCGGTGACTTTTACTTTAAAGTTTAACCTTATAAAAATAAAAAATAAAAAAGACATGACGAAGATAAGGCTCCCTTCAATTCCTGGCAGATAAATCGTTCTTTTCTGTGAAAGTTGGATGCTATAGTAGTAGTTGTTGATAATGGTAATTAAAGCCAAGCTCCACTACTCTCTTGTGTGGACCAAAAGTTCAATTAATTCAGCAGGCCAAACACTATACTGTATATGTACAATAATTTATTTCTTTACGTATACATAAAGACTTTGAATTTCTAAACGCAAGACTAGATGTTGATTTAGTATTTTGGGAAATTCAAAATTCACCTAGATTTAAATTCTATGCACTATATTTTTATTTTCGAACTTTATGAAAATTTTGAATCTATCCATGATAACGGTAGACATTAATGGTAAATGAAACTATGTTCCACTAGTACTAGTCTCATGTGTGGACCAAAAGGACTAGATATCAATTAATTATGTGGAGATGATGAAGGAACCTAAACCATGAAGAATCCAGCTTTACTTGTACGTACCCTTTTTGCTTTGCTTTCCCCACCGATATCATACCACATGGTTAAACATCCATATATTCCAAAAGACACTCATTTGCCACTCTCCAAAGTTTAATATAAATCTCTTTTTGTTGGGCGTTGACAACGATCAATCTTCAACATTCTCTTATAATTTTATATATACTTCGTCTATCTATGTGATACATTTTTCTTTTCAATGTCATGTTACGCTATAAAATGACAATTCAATTTTTTTAATTATTACCCTTATTGACATTAAGGCATTGACATTAAGGCAGTAAATAATGCTTACACAAGACTAGGTTGTCTACATCACACAGTTGAGATGTTGCTTTTTTTGGAAGTTGTTAATGTGGTTTGCATCAAATCGCCACTACTAGAAATTGGGGGGGGGGTTTTTCAGCACGAATCAATGAGAAATGTGTGTTATAAAACATGATTTTGTTATTCATTTTTCAGTATCGAACCAGCACGTATGATGGGAAACAAATTCTCACTACAATATTAAGAAGATTTCTAGTTATTCTGTGTGAAAACACTATTATATTTTCTTTTCTCATTAATTCAGTCTGTATATCTATGAAAATAACCACTAAACATTTTTCAATAAAAAAATTCTAACGGAAAAAGGTGATTTTTTAGTAGTGCACCTTTTCTTTTCCACTCTTAATAATATGTTTTTGTTGTTATAAAACTGTTGTGATATATGTAGAGTCACAAGTCCACTGATCGATACTCTTGATATTTATGAAAAATATTTCTTTCATTTCTTAAATTTCACGTTCAATCAAAGGCCATCATATAAAATAAAACGAAAGGAGTATCAATTTGTCTGCTAATGCCAGAAAAGACGATTCAATATTTTGAATCCTGCCGAGGAAAATGTTCATTCTTTAGCAGGCTTCTGGCCCCATATATTAACATATTGTTGGAGTTTATGATTTTTCTTTAATTGAAGCTCGTGATTATGTTTAAGATAAAATAGCGGTAGATATTAAATATTAATCAATGATTTTAATTAGAGTTATATATATATATATATATATATATATATATAAGATTAATTAAAAGAGTTGTATGCAGCTGTCAGAGGTGGGGTCAGGATAAAGAGTTTGGGGTTCTAAATTTTCTTTAGAACCGTCAATCAATTTTGTTAGGGTTCGTAATTTAATATACATATATATTTAATTAATTTTCTAATATAAATACAGGGTCTATGAAAAAGCTGTTGAGTTCGTCCGAACCCACAAACTCCCACCTAGCTGTGCCTCTGGCTGCTGGCATTTGGTATTTATTATGCTTTTCTGTCTATATAGTTGAAGAAGGACCAATGCAAAATAGAGGTTTCTCAATCATACAGCTAGCAAAGCAATGTATATGTAGCTTTAGGACCCATATATATGTTTTTGTAACTATATACCAAAATATGGAAATGTCGATTCATCTAAAACTTTGCAAACCATGTGAAGACTCACATGTGAGTCGTGGTTATATGGTTGGAACTTATATCTATTTGATCAAAATTTTAAAATTAGCTTATACTATGTGACCGTTTGTATTTGGTTAATTAATTTTTTTAAAATAATTTTATTATATTTGTGTTTGATAGAGATTTCAAAAGTGTTTTAAGGAAAAAGTTACTTTTTAGCTTCCAAGAGCAACTTATACTACTCCAAATCACTTTTTTTCTTAAAGCTTGGTCTAATATATTATCTCTCAAAAATAAGTATTTTTTGAACAAAACAAGCACTTTTGGGTTTTTATGTTACTCCCTCGTTCCATTTTTTCTTGTCCAGATTTGATTTGATACGTCTTTTAATTAATAAAATGATAAATTTAATATATCACCTTTTTAATATACTAATTAATAAATTTAATATTTTAATAAATGATTATAGTTAATAATACTATTAAGAATATAAATTGGATTAGTAAAAGTGGAGGGTGGGGGAGGGGGGGTATTAATCAAATGCTAAACTATAATATGTATGGATAGCTTCTTCTTTTTTTAATTACAACTATCTCCCACCAAATACCATTAAACAAACTTCATCATCCTTTCTTAATATTAAAAATTTCAAGCTCTAATGCAAGAGAACATGATTATTGTTTTGTGGTGGAGGAAAACCATGATGATTTCTATTTGGCAACCTCTCAAATAAATGATGCCATTGTACCCCACTTCATGTCAAGTAATATAAATATCTTATTGAAATGTAGGCCGAGTTTTTAAGAATATTTACCCTTTTCAACTAGTACAAATGCTTATTGTTACTTTATAATCAGATCAAGAATGATTACATCTCTCTACCCAATCGCATGGGGTGGTTGAATCATGAGCCAATCGTCTACCTAATATAAAAATAAAAATGAACTTTTGGTTCAACCTAATTATAATTACTTAATGGAGTGATTGGTGTAAAATCAAGTGAATTTAAGTTATATATACTGATATTAGATAAGTAGTTTAGTTATTTAATCTTTTGTCTTGTTCGTTTTGATTTTTGCTTTGTAACTTTTTCCAGTTCTCCTTTTCTTTTCTCGTATTTCTTTTTAGGTTTCTCATTGGTATTTGATATTTGCTTTAGATTATTTCACTTTTCTAGATTAACGTTGGGAAATTTTCCACTTTTTAGTTTCTACCATTCTCCTTCTATTTTGAACTCCACTAATTCTGATTTATGGTGGAAAATCTTATTTTATGAATAAAGCACTCCTCTAATGACAATTTCATATTTAAAACTCGAACTCAGAAGTTTTCATTACACATGAAAATAAGCAATACTGTGCAACGGTTACTACCTAAAGTTTTGAACAACTTGGCCCAAAAAGTCCCCCCACCGACCCTTATTATATACACTTGGTCGAAACTTATTGCTCATATCTACACTAAAGTGCAAGAATCACATGTCACAGTGAAAGTAGAGACACGTTAGCCGCAAAACTGGCTCCAAATTTATATTCTTTCCTTCTATATCCAGTATTTATATTAAAATTTAATTAAATTCATAATCGTACAAGAAAAAACTCCACATTAAAATAAAATACTTTTCAATAAAAATAACTTCGTATCTAAAAAAATTCGAACATAAAATCTCTAATATTATAACACATTCCACTACAATCATATTGATGCTTTGTCTCCTATATTATTGTATACTTACTAAGCTACTTGAACTATTTAATTTGGGTCCAAAAGGCACATTCCCAAAAAATAACACAATGTCTTCTCTCTCTTTTGCTCTGTTTTTCTCTTTGCTTTCTCTCCTCTTTCCCTTCATTTCTTCATCAAACTCCACCACTACTACCATTCCACTCTCACTTTTCAACACAAAAAACCCATCTCAAGATTTCTATGAAAAGCTCACACATTTAGCTTCCATTTCCTTGGCCAGAGCAAATTACATAAAAAAATCTCAAGATTCCCCTGTTTCCACAACCCCTTTGTACCCTCAAAGCTATGGAGGCTACTCAATTACTCTTAGCTTTGGTACACCTCCACAGAAAATCCCTTTCATTATGGACACTGGAAGTAATTTTGTTTGGTTCCCATGTACTACAAGGTACTTATGTACCAATTGCTCTGTTTCTTCAGCTACTTCACAGTCCATTCCTACATTCATTCCCAAATCTTCGTCATCCGCACGAGTTCTTGGTTGCTTGAATCCAAAATGTAGTTGGATTCATAGCAATAATCCAAAATCTCGTTGCCAAGATTGTGAATCGCCTATTAATTGTAAACAGGTCTGTCCACCATATATTATACTTTATGGTTCAGGCTCTACAGGGGGTCTTGCTCTTGTTGACACACTTGACCTGTCTAACAAGAAAGTTCCCAATTTTCTTGTTGGATGTTCTCTGTTTTCATCTAAACAGCCTGCTGGAATTGCTGGTTTAGGCCGGGGGCTTGCATCATTACCAAGTCAATTAGGTGTCAAGAAGTTCTCTTATTGTCTTGTTTCACATAAATTTGATGATACTGGTAAAAGTAGCAATCTTGTTTTAGATTTCAATGCTAGTGGTGAAAAAACTTCAGATTTAAGCTATACCCCATTGCAGAAAAACCCAGTGGTGTCTGACAAAAATGCATTGTCAGTATATTACTATGTTAATTTGAGGAAAATTACAGTTGGAGGGAAGAAAGTGAAGATTCCATACAAGTATTTAACAACAGATTCCAATGGAAATGGTGGGAGTATTGTGGATTCAGGCACGACTTTCACATTCATGAATCGCGGTGTTTTTGAGCCAGTACTTGATGCATTTGTGAAACAAGTAAAGGGTATTCCAAGAAGTGAGAGTATTGAGATAATAACAGGTTTAAGGCCATGTTTCAATATTTCCAGGGAAGAAACAGTGTCTTTACCAGAGCTAAAGTTTCATTACAAAGGTGGTGCAGAGATGACATTGCCAATAGCAAATTACTTCTCATTTGCAGGTGAAACTGATGTGATTTGTTTAACTATGGTCACAGATAGTGCTTTTGGCCCTGAATTATCTACCGGTCCATCCATAATTCTGGGCAATTTTCAGATGCAGAATTACTTAGTTGAATTTGATCTCAAAAATGATAAGTTTGGCTTCAAGCAGCAAATGTGCAAATGAGAAAAAAAAGGCAATGGTGAAACTTCTAGTCCCTTTTTACTTGTAGTTTTTGCACTACATAATTGAGGCTAATCACTCAAAGATTTGCCTTTTTGAGGCCTATGGTCTAGTGGTCAGTGGGGGTAGTAGATGATAACATTCAGAGGAATGTTTAATTTTAGTTGTATAATGAATTAGAGGCCTCATATCATAATGGCTATTGCTGGAAGATTTAAATCAAGTGAAAATAAATGTACTTATTTCTGTGCTTAATGATATATAACAAGAACCAACATTTAAATTTATGATTTTGTATGTTAATCTTATGTTATGAATATACTCTCAGTAGCTTAAAGTTGAATTTGACTAAAGTAGTGGTGTTGGCTGGAGAGACGGAGGTAAGTGGGGGTTCAGACAAATCCTGTAATTTTTCTGTAGACATTAAATAAATATATATGTATATTAACTTGTAAAACTCTTAACAAAACTGATTGACGACTTAGTGGTAAGGAAGGCACTGTAGAAATACTTTTCAAGCAAGAGTTTTAATCCTGGCTTCGCATCTCAGTAGCGGTAATATTACTACGAGACTTCCTTCCAAAAGTTGTAGAGTGATAGTACCAATTAATAATATGGTTGGCATATGATATTTTACCCACTAAAAGCAGTACTCTTTTGTGCTTTTGTAGGACATTATTGTAACATCATAAATATAGTTCATGAATCATGACACTGCTTGACAGTTGCCAATACAATTTTGACAACTTCTATTACTTCTTCCTTTCCCATGTGCATTTTCTGGCCAGGAAATATAGACTTCTGCTTCCTTTGATATAATAATTTTTTAAAAAAAAGGAAAAAAATTGCAGTGTTAATCCTGTTTTTATATTCCAATTAAGGGAAATAGATAGGAAAAAAATCAAAGAAAGACCAGAAAAATTTAACCAAGAGTTGAGGTTTGTTCTTAACTTGGCTTTAAAAGTCTGAAGGGCATCTCCAACCTTAGTGCATATGAAAGTAGGCTGATTGCTACCATCAATTGATTTATTCGAATCATCAAGGGCATCCCTATATTTTGTGTATGTCAATAGGAACTTCGTAAATACAGTTTCAATATAGCGTCATGATAGTGTTAGCTATGCAGAGCTTAGATCTGCTAGCACGACTCAATTGATAACAATTTCTAATAGTAATAATCATAGAGTTATTGTTTTCTTCTTTCAAAACACTTTTGAGTAAAATCAACTAGCATTTCATTTTGTTATTTTTTTAATTGAAGAGAATAATCTCAATGTCCTTGCCCCTTGGGATCATTATTTGAATTATTTATCATCAAGAACTTCTAATTTGTCTTAACTATTGGTACCATTTTACCCTGAAGAAACCTATTATTTAATAGTAACTATTCCCTCCATCCCATAATAATTGTCCACTTTTTTCTTTTACACGCCCCTTAAGAAATTATAAATAATAAGGATAGTTTTACTAATCTACCTCTTAAGAAACATTATTTGAACTTTACAAACATGCTTAATTTTAATAAAACATAATTGTAAGGGTAAAATGAAAAAAAAAATTCTATTTTGATTTTGTAAGTTGACAAATAGTTTAAAACAACTATGTTTTAGTAATATGGAGTTATGGACAACTAATATAGCACAAAGGATGTAGTTGTTTACTCCCAATATGAGGGGAAAGAAGCCCATTGGATATTGAAAAAAATTACCTAAATACACATCTTATTTTATCATAATCTCCAAAATTTTCTATCATTTAAGAAAATTACAAAAATCCTCTCTCGGATACATTCCTATCCCCTCTCGGATATATATGTATCCCCTCTGGAATACATCTTTCCCCTTTCGGATATATCCCTATCTCCTCTCGGATACATCACTCACATTAAGTAATGTATCATTTGCAATCCGTGTGCTATGTATCCACATGCTTTCTTATGTATCCAAGATCCTATAAATTTAAGAGATTTTAAAATTTTGAGAAAGAATAGGAATAAGACATAATTAATTCTTAACCATATGAGATTTATGTAATGTTTACATGTATTATTTGTTGGGCCGCAATTCAAACTGTAATGGGCTTTCAGAAAAGTTTTAGACTGCTAGACTTACCGTTTAAGGTTGGAAGTTTTTAGGATCTCTATTTAAAGAATAGTCAAAGAATATAGAAATTTAAAATTTAGCCACTTCAGAATTAAATTCAAACTTACGGTATTGAAGTTGAAAATAATCGTGGGTCAAAAATTTCAAACTTCAGTTCTTCGGATCTAAAGTTATGAACTCCACAAGCCTAACTTTCGGGCTTTTGAATTTGAAATTGTTTCTCTTTTAATAGGGCAAATTACAGAAATCACATACTTTTAAGGCAAAATTACAATCTATCCCTTAAAAGTTTATAATTACAGAAATCCCTCAAATGGATACAATAATATAAGCGCTGATACATTAATCTGATGCGCGAGATACATTAATCGTTAAGTAAGATACATTACATTTTATACAGGATACACTAATCTGATGTACATTTTATACATGATACACTAATCTGATGT
>JAJOOD010016260.1:0-44015 GCA_029582525.1 Solanum tacnaense | reverse complement strand
ATAATAATAATAATAATAATAATAATAATAATAATAATAGATGTTAGGGTTAATTCAATATGGGCAATTTGGAAATTGTATAAAAGAATTAAGGGCAAAAAGGTAATATACTTGGTCAACATAAAAGGGCTTTTAAGTTAAAAAAAAAAAACTCCCCTCACCTAGCTTTTGGCTTAAAATAAGTCATTTCTGACTTAAAATAAGTCACTTTGATAATTGCCAAACACTCTAATAAGTCAAAAACTGGCTTTTAAGCCAGTTTGACTAGCTTAAAAGCCCATCCAAACATGCTCTTAGTCGACCAGACCAACGGGGTAAATTCTATGATTCATCATGTGTAGTTCACATGTAAGCTCATCACTCTAGGAATTGACACTATAAGTCAAACAAGACTCCACACTTTCGCTAGTGTGCAACATTCATCACAAGAGATTCAATCAGATAATTGGCTAGTCAGAACGAGATGCAAAGAGTTCACATCGTAGCCGCACATTCATGTTCGTTCGATTATGAGCACTATTTAAGTCATCGATATTGATCAAAACCGAGACTCAAATTTGCAAGAGAACAACCACATTTAACATATACAAGAGGTGGCAAAAATTTAAAATTTTTCGGAAGGTTCAGAAATTATTTGCAAAAATCATTTGCAATTTAACACAAAAGATACCACAGGATCAAACCTTCCATGAAAGCAGTATTAACACAATTATAGCTTACAACGCAGATACATAAACAAAACACGATTCATGAATAGCACACAAAGGTAGGCCATACTCCCCACAATTAAAAACAATTTGTCCTCAAATGCAAATAATAAATTATCAAGAATGTAAATTAAAGAAAGACAGAGAGGGAGGTAAAGAGGGGATCCTGTCTAAGTGGTCCCTCCGTCTGTCTGGGCATTAGTGCCCGATGTGTCAGCCTGGACTTGGATAATAGTCCCGGAGCTACTTCAGAAGGTTCAGCGGCAACTGACTTGCTAAAATTGTCTAAGTCATGAGCCACCAAAAAGGAATGTATAGCTTTGTAGAATCCACGAGTCCACGAAGGGACAATGGGATCTCGGGGGACAGATATCTTGATGGAACTAGGCTTTTTGCCCTCAGTTCTCGTCTTGGGAGGATTCGCTTCATTTGTCTCTTTCCTAAAAAATTTCGCTCTTATCTGTCGGGGTGGCATGATTCTCCCTGCAACTTTAGGTCTGGCCATGTCTGCAAAGCTTCGAGGCAAAGTTAGAAAATATTCAACAACAAAACAAGGACAATTAGCTATAGGCAGACTTGACAATTCTTTCGGTGACCAAGGGGTTGCCCGCCGAAGGTTTCAGTGCAGAAGGAGTTCAAGAGGTTCAGACAAAGGGCGAACAAAAAAACTTTCGCCGAGTGCTTTTGGCGAACTCATGCTTCTCGCCGAAAGGTTCAAAAACCAATCAAAACATATAGCATGAAATTAATGGTGAGATGGGGTCATTAGGTGAGCCGCAGAGTGGTTCGGTGAGCTCGACCCAGGTCGCCCAATAGCCTAATGTGCCTTCATGTTACCCACCTTCTTGAATTCAACCGCGCAACCCCCGAAAATAAGATCAAGGCATGCACGACTAAACTAGACTTAGACCCAATGACACTCATGCACAACCCATAATTTTTCATCTCCTTCAAGGTACAATTTTAAGGAATTAACTATTTATCTTGGTACGGGTGAAATTAGTGAATCTAACAAGAGAACAAATTTTTTTAATCCTACCCGAGAGGCCCGACACACATCAAAAAGGTAATATCATTGCATTGAGTACAAAATCGATAGAAAGAACTCAGAGTTTGGGAAGCAACCATTCGTGCTGACTAAAATGGAGTTAAATCGCTAGGTAACAATGTAATCTATGTTCCGAGCACAAATCACAACTAAAAATACCCCAAAAATGCAAGAAATATAAAAACTAGAGTGCTGTTATGAGTTTGGGAAGATGGAAAGGTGAGGGAAAGGGAATGAATTTGAAACTTTTAAACCTTTGGCCTGAAAAACCATCTAGTTTTCGCCCATTCAGCGACATTAGTCAAGATCACCAATCCACTCGGCGTTTGGCTGAGTAGCCACTTGCCTCCCTGAATTTTATAGAACTTCCAGTTGTTTTGGGAGTCCAAACGGCGGTCTCTGTCGGGATCGCCGAACCGTTCGGCGATTCGCTGATTGACATGTTGCTGCCAATCTGCACTTTTCGTTCACTCTCCACACTTCCATCTGCACAATCAACACACCATTATTTTGTCAAAGCAACATAAAACAATAAAGGGTTTTGGGTTGCCTCCCAAACAATGCCTTAGTTAATGACGTGGCACGACGCAAGTTAACACCTAGTCCTCATCTTCGGAGTCTGCCATGGTGTAACTACGTGACTCCTTGGCAAACGGTGTATAGCGACCTGATACTAATTGGTTTATCTGGCCATCCTGTAGCTAAATTACCATGGAATTGGAGTTTGTCGTTTGATTCAGCATTTCAATGTTCTCTTTTATTTCTTTCAACACCTTATCTTGTTCTTTGATCTTGTGTTGAATGAGTGAAAGGAATTCGTCATTTTGTCCACCCCCTACTTCTTCCCCTTTTTACACTCGTGAAGGGAGAAGTGCTTGTCATTTTTTGTGGACTGTGCCTCTAATTCCATGACTCTTTTGGATAAGAAATCCACTTGAGTCACCAGTGCATCCCATTCTTGTTTCTTTTTTATTTTCTTGTTGGTTTCAATCATGCGATCAAGGAGTTTTGTCACTTCTCCATAGGGTTGGTGTAGCAAATCACCCATGAAAAGTTGGTCCGAGGTACTTCTATTTTCGGGTCCAAGACCCCTATTGAAGCACTCTAGTAGCACTTTATTGGTCAGCCCATGAGTTGGCCATGGTTGAAGCACTGCTTGAAATTTCAGCCACATTTGTTCAATGGTCTCATCCCCTACTTGCTTGAACGTTAGGAGATTGTCCCTAAGATTCAACAATTTCAGGAGAGGGTGATCCGTTTGATACCCATAGCTTTCGTTCTCAATCAGTTTTCCTGAAATAGTGACACAACCAAGAAAACAAAACTACAAATTAAGTAAGTAGAACTACAACTAAGAAAAACAAAAAATTTGCTTAACTAAAAATTCTCAAATAACACCACTTCCTGGCAGCGGCACCATTTTGATTTTTGCGTAATCAAGACACAACTTCCAATTCGAGTGTCTACGACCGTACAATAGTAAAGTAACCCAACCAAGGGTTGGGGTCGAGTCACAAGGGAGTGGTTTTGAGAATTAATAGAAAAATAAAATTTAGTTCTAATTAGTTATAGCTATAGACATTATCGAATATAAACATACTAAATCTAAAGGGAGTGACATAAGCGTCAATTATCGATGGGGTTTTTTTTGTTAATTAACAACTACAAGAAGCGAAAATATACGAAAACTAGATAGAAAAATGGGATTCTTGGGATGTGATAGGAATATGGATAAACTAAACTATTGGGTACATGCTTTTGACAGTAAATTGTTGAGTATTTGTGACTAGACTAGACTATAGAGGGGGTAAAACCTCGAGTAACTTACCCCGAATTGACTCGATTTCTCTCGAATACCGAGTTGACGCTTTAAGCACAGCCTCCGCCTTAGCCCATTCACTCTCTCGAGCTGAATGTTTGGGAGAAGGACTAGGATTCACTCTCTCGAGCTGAACCCATATCGACCCAATACCACCGGCTATCAATTTAGTAGTCTTAGTTTTACGACCTCTCTCTCTAGCAAGACGAAAACACTAAGATTAAATTGTATTTGCAACTACAACTCCATTAATTTCATACACACCTACTAAACAACAAATAAACCATCAACAAGCAAGACCCAACAGGTAATCTAACTTATATTCACAAAATCACACCCCAAGAATTAGGGTTTTAGCTAGACATGAAAGAGAGATAGGAATCGATACCAAAAAGTGTTACCATCAAATGGGTACGATGGATTATGTCATAAAACACGTCAAGAGTGATGAATAATAGTGATATGATACTAAGCTAGAAATTTAAACAAGTATTTATAGTGTTTGAAAATGTGTTGCGAAGGACCCTTCGGTAAAGTTAGTCGGGATCGCCAATACATTCGGCGATCCGCTGTTTGGTCGATTTCATCACCTTCTTGCTTTAGTCTCTAGCCTCTTTACATTTTGAGTTGTTGGGTGATATAGTACTGCTTCGTGGAATTGTTCGGCGACACGCTGACCGCTCCATCTCATCGTCAACTTAACCTTTTTCTTCAAGGCTCAGCGCACTGGAATAAAAGGCGATCTCCAGGCCGATTGGCGACTCGCCAACTGGGCTCGGCGATCTTTAGGCCTTCATTTCTTTGTTCTTTTCAGCCGCCTTGTTCCTTCGTGCCAAGTAGTGTGCATGCTTTGCCTCAAACTCCTAATACCTGAAACTTAAGGATTTTCATCAGATATTGAGACAAAATATGCATTTGAGGACACTAATTCCATTAAAATATATCCCTAAATGAGTCCAAATTGTGGACTCATCAATACTCCCCATCTAGATGTCCCAATATACACGGCCAAAGGTATAGAGGCATGCTAGCTTGATCACTAAAATGATGCCCACAGAGGGGACTTACAACCTATGTGGCTCGTAGTTCTGGGACTATATAGGTGACTGACCCTAGTCCAACTCGGTATTATGCTACTCCTAATAGATTAAGTGATCAACATATTGTGACTGAACTATTGTAATATATTGGATAGCTCAAAAATGACATGAAAATTGAGAATGCAACATTAATAATGTGATAAAGACATTCAAAAACGATGGCATGTATATCTAAAATAACTGAAATATCAGTCCTAGCATGGGTAATTCAAGAACTAAAGAACTAAATAGTTAAGGATCTGAAATTCATGCAAGAAACTAAGTAATAACATGAAAATATGATTTGGAGCATTTAAATAACTAATTCATGATAATCTACTAAAGTTCTAGAAAACCTAGGTCTAGTGAATAGTAGGGAATCAAGAATCTGACTGAAGTCTAGGGACCTAATGGGTGAAAGGAACCCACTAGTGAAATGCCACATAACTGGTGACGAAATCCACAGAGAAAACTTTCGATTTCGGGGCTAGAACTGTTGGACTATTGCTACATTCTTGAACTAGGGTTCTTGACCTCTTTTCTCCTCTCAAGTTCTAATTTCTCTAAGTTTTGAATAATGATTTGACTTAGGTAATTTCTAGTTATGTTTCTAGGCTTAAAATGAATAATTTAGGGTCTAAACGACGTAGCTTAAGGGTTAAACGAATAGGAAAGGACTGAAAGAACCCGACATAACTACTGTTGAGGTCACGACGGACGGGACCGACGAACCATCGATCAACTGACGGTCCATGATGGTTGGCCATCGTTCGCGACTGAAGCTGGGACTTTGGGGATTTGATCCACGAACACGGACGATGGTACGTGGTCTGACCTACAGTCCGTGGATTCGGCCGTGGGTCAACACTTAGTTGATTTTAGGTCTGAGTTTTGTGGAGGGGCTGCAGTGGTGAACCACAGACCACCAGCATGGGATGTGGATCACCCTACGGTCCGTGGGTGGCAATCGTGGGTTGCACCCGCACCTTCTCGAAATATGCAATTTTGCTTTGTTTCGTATATGGGGTGTTACATTATATACCCCTTGGAAACATTCATCCTCGAATGAAGACTAACTAGCTGAGTACAGAGGGAATGAGTTTCAGCCCTACCACTAAACACTGAGAACTTAATTTCTGACTGAGCTATGTTCTGAGAACATACAAATACGTTGAAAATGCAAGAACAAACTGAATGAACATGATACTAAGACTGAATTTATGCATGAATGACTGAAAAAGTGAAGAGGAACTATTACCTCAAGCTGGAGTGGAATCGGAAGGAAAGAGGTGAGGGTACTTGGCCTTCATGGCTACTTCTGCTTGCCAAGTAGCTCCCTCTACGGACTGACTGCTCCACCAAACCTTGACTGAAGTGACTTCTTTGTTTCTCAACCTTTTAACCTGATGATCAAGGATTTCAAATGTTACCTCTTCATAAGTGATACTATTCTTCACAGCCACACTTTCTAAAGGTAAAATAGACATTGGATCACCCACACACTTCTTCAATGAAATGTGGAAAATCAGATGAACTGCTGCTAGTTCTGCTGGCAACTCTAACTCAGAAGCCACTTTACCAATCCTTTTTAAGATCATGTAGGGGCCTACATATCTAGGACATAGTTTTCCATTCTTGCCAAATCTCATCACCCCTTTCATATGTGACACTTTAGAAAAACCCAATCATCAACTTGGAACTGTAGTTCCCTTCTCCTTACATCTGCATAAGATTTATGGCGACTCTGGGCTGTCTCAAGTCTATCTCTAATGAGTTGCACTTTCTCCATAGCTTTATGCACTGAATCTGGTCCTATCAAAGTTGTTTTACCTACTTCAAACCAACCAACATGAGATCTACATCTACGCCCATACAATGCCTCATAAGGGGCCATCTGAATACTGGAATGGTAACTATTATTGTAGGTGAACTCAATAAGAGGAAGGTGATTATCCCAACTACCCTTGAAGTCACAAAAGCTCTCAACATGTCCTCTAAGGTTTGAATGGTACGCTCTGCCTGGCCATTCGTCTGTGGATGAAATGTTGTGCTAAGATTTACTTGAGTACCAAGACTTTTCTGAAACGACTTCCAGAAATGAGAGGTAAACTGAGGACCTCTATCTGAGATGATAGACAAAGGAACCCCATGCAACCTCACAATCTCATTGATGTAAAACTTGGCGTAGTCCTCCGGTGAATCTGTAGTCTTGACCGCCAAAAAGCATGAAGACTTAGTGACTCTATCAACTATTACCCAAATGGAGTCATGTTGTCTGCGAGTACGAGATAAACCTGTGATGAAGTCGATATTGATCACTTCCCACATCCAAGTAGGAATGTCAATTTTTTGAGTTATACCTCCTGGTTTCTGATGTTCTACCTTGACTTGCTAGCATTAGGGCACTTAGCCACAAAATCTGCTATATCCCTTTTCATACCATTCCACCAATAGACTTCCCACAGGTGGCGATACATCTCAGTAGCACCTGGATAAATAGAATATCTGGAGTTATGGGCTTCTGCAAGAATCTGTTCTCTCAACTCACCCACCTTAGAACACATAATCGACCTTGATAGCGCAGCACACCATCTCCCCTTTGGGAGAAAAACTCCACCCTCTGCTGGTGAATTGCACCCTTAGCTTAAGCAATACCGGATCACTGTCTTGCTTTACCTGAACGTGCACTACCAAAGAAGATTCTGCTCCATTCTGAACCATTACACCACCATCTGATATGCTCATTAGACAAACTCCTAGGCGAGCAAGTCTGTGAACATCCTTTGCTAGCTCCTTTCTTTCTTCCTCAATATGTCCTACACTACCCATATATAGTCTTCTAATAGCATCTGCTACTACATTGGCTTTACCAGGATGGTAATGCACACACATATCATAATCTTTAAGGAATTCTGGCCATTTTTTCTGGCGAAGATTCAAGTTTTTCTAGGTGAACACATATTGAATGCTCTTATGGTCTGTGAACACCATACAAGTAATGTCTCCAAATTTTTAGTTCATACACCACTACTGCAAGCTCGAGGTTATGAGTTGGATAGTTCTTCTCATTCACCTTAAGTTGTCTAGAAGCATAAGCTATTACTTTACATCGCTGCATCAACACAAAACCTAGGCCGATTCTGGAAGCATGACAATATATTACATAACAATCTCACCCTTCTGGTGGAGTCAAAACAGAAGTTGTAGTCAACCTAGTTTTCAATTCTGCAAAGCTTTTCTCACAATCATTGAAACTTGACTTTCTTCTGAGTCAACTTAGTCAATGGGGAGGCTATGGATGAGAATCCTTCCACAAACCTTCTATAAGAACTTGCTAGACCCAAGAAGCTTCTGATATATATCGGAGAGGTAGGTCTGAGCCATTGTTTCATTGAGTCTATTTTCTGAGATTCCACTCGAATCCCTTCGCTAGACACAATATGACCAAGGAAAGCAATTGATTGCAACCAATACTCAGATTTGCTAAATTTAGCGAATAACTGGTGATCCTAGAGAGTTTGCAGAACAACCCTCAAATGACTCGCATGTTCTTCCTCATTCCTAGAATAAATGAGGATATTATCAAGAAAGACGATAACGAACAAGTCCAAGTACTGCTTGAACACCCTGTTCATCAGATCTATAAAAGATGCAGGAGCATTGGTTAGTCCAAATGACATTACTACGAATTCATAATGACCATACCAAGTTCTGAAGGTTGTCTTCGGAATGTCACTATCTCTAACTCTAAGCTGATGATAACTCAATCTGTCACGACCTAGGGGTACCCCCTACACGTAACACAGTGTACTTGACCCCGTAGGGGTCGCATACAAGCCTGTAGCATATCCTGAACAAAAGATAAATAGGAAATACGGAAAAAATTCAAACATTTACAATCGAAGTCATTTTCATAAAAACAAGTAGAATTCTTTACCAGAACCTTTGTCTCAAACCATCTATTTAATACTTATGAATAAAATTCTTTGGGACGCAGCCATACAAAGTCTAACAACATAAGGAAATGACATAAATGTAAAGTGTATGTTGTCCTCGAAGCTATGAGGACTCGCCAAGATCTTCAACTCTTCTAGATCCTTGAAACCTAACATCCAAAGCAACTCAAGCCTTCAAAGCAACTCAAGCCTCCAACCCTACATTTGGTTAGAATGTAGGCAATATGCGTTAGTACAAAATGTACCAAGTATGAAAGCTAGAACAACATCATAAGAGCGTATCAAATGGTTAGTCAACATAAGAAACAAGCATAAAAGATAATAACATAATCATCATAGTCATAGCATGATCTCCAAAATAAGCATCATATCAACATAAGTCATAATTAATTAGCATAGGAGATAAGTCATAATCATATGAAAATAATTGACCCTTGGTCATCTCTACCATAATAGTACCATTCTCAAGTAACCTCAAAAGCATACAAGTGCAAAGTAAGGATAGCATCCCATAATACTTCCCAAGCCAAGTATCCCTTTTTGGTTATCTTGCTCCTAGTATATATACGTGGTCTAAGTCTTTAAGCTTTTCTACCATAAGGGAACCATACTTCTAAGTAACCTCAAGACACACTTGTGCAATGCAAGCAAGGCATCCCATACTACCTTTCACACTAACCATAGCCTTGAAGTCATCTTAGTCATACTCACCCTCCTATGGTCTTACTTAATAGCTTACTTCATAAAGACAAAGGAAATACCACCTTAGTCAATCATATCATTTCAAGGAAGGCAACTATAGAGCAATCCTATATAAGCATACATCATGTAAGAGCCAACATCTCATGAGTCACCTTAAGGCAAGCTTGGGCCATGCATGAATAAGACCCCATAATCCTACCCATGATAAGCTAGACCCTTAGGTTCATCATTCATGTTCATCATCTCTTAAAATCATAAAGACAAGGGTAATCACATCTTAGTCATACATGAATTGGAGAGGTATCTAGACTTACTATCCAAACTAGTCATGCTCATGTTCATAAATGCAAGGGGGAGTCACCTCAAGGCATAAATGTTTAGTTCATCATGAAGGATAAGAGAAGTCACCTCAAGCCACACACATATCATGTAGTCATAAAGACAAAAATATTAACCTCTAGTCATACATATCATTGAATCATAAAGACAACGGTATTCACCTCTAGTCATACATATCAATGAATCATAGGTATTCGCCTCCATGTTCATTTTAAGGTAATATAGGTATTCGCCTCCATATCCATATTAAGGTAATATAGGTATTTGCCTCCATATCCATTTTAATGTGTAATGTAGGTATTCGCCTCCACATCACCACATAAGGATCATAGGTAATCACCTCCATGATCAATCATAAAGGCTAATGGGTAATCACATCTTGCCTTGGGAGTCACATATATGTGAAGGGTAATCACCTCACACTCCCCATAGCTAACTAATTAGGAATAAGGGAACTCACCCAACATTCCTACCATGCAAAGGTCATTTAGGGGAATCACCACAAGCCTCATCACATCATAGAGTCCTAGGTCTTAGATTCATTTTAGGTGAGAAAACCTTTCAACCTAGAATCATTCTATGTGAGAGAACCTTTCATGTCATATAGTGTTCATGCATTATGTCATATCTAGAATTCTACATTAGATAAGGATACTAGCATAACTCAAGTGATTCTATCACTTTGGTCACTTAAGCACTCATAATGTAGATTAGTTAGGTATAGGCCTTCTACCATAATTCTATACTTTAATCTTCTAATCTCACATATAGACTTTACTCTCGAAGCCTTAACATGTCTAGATCATCACATTGGCTTTACTCTCAAAACCCTAGTGATCAACATTCATGACTACAAGCCTTATACTCAAAGCTTTATATCTTGATCTTATCATTATACCTAGAGTTCAAGGTATTTCAATCACATACTGCATTACTAGGTGATTCTAGTCACAATCCATAGTCATAGGCAATTCTAAGTATATTTCATCATAAAGTACCAAATTCAATCCTTTCCATTCATGACCTATCATGCATTCATATTTATAGTTCAATTCATGATTTCACATTCCTATCCTTGAATAAGTTCTATATGTGATGACAATCCTAGAAGATCTATCAAGAATCATCAATTTCATCTTTACAAGTCAAGATCAATCTTATTAAATCAAGTCTAGTTCAATTCATAATTAGATGATCCTAACTTTGATCAATTACTACATATAACATTGAATTTGGAAGATCACTCATGGACCTTCAATTTCACCTCTAATGGCATCAACCCACAAATATCACATTCATCAAATTGGGCTAGGGTTTATCATTTAAAACACATGAAACCATCATAATATCATAATTAAATGTCAATACAATCATAATTAGGTATTATCCACTAGATTGGAATCATACCCAAGCCCTACCCACAATGTAAGAACAACCCTAGCTAGCATTGGGTTTTTGATCCACAATTGGGGAATAACTAAGGGGGACCTATGGGTGGAAGAACCCATAGATGAATAAGCTTCACACACCTTCAATCAAAGCCCTAAAAAAATCTTGAATCAATGGTGAAAATCGCCCTAAACTGCTGCCCCAACTTCCTTTCTTCTCATTCTTCTTCTTCTATTCTAGAGAGAGAATTTCTTGACAGTAATATGGGGGTTCTTAGATGAATAAATTAATGAATTAGTTTGAGGGTCTTATTAGTTATAGGTGTTTATTTAACTACTGAACCGACCCCCTAAGCTCTTAATTAATTAACTAACTAAATTCCTAAACACCTAACTAAACTAAAAAGTCTAAAAACTGCCATCATCTACGGATCCCCATCCACGGACCGTGGATGGGTTGACGGGGAGTGGAATGGGATCGTGGTTAGGTACTGAGGCTCAAAAGTTGCAGGCATGTGCAGGCCTTGACCTACGCCCCAGATCTACGGGGCGTGGTTTGAATAACGACAAGTAGATGGCTAACCATAGCTCACTCAATTTTCCAGATTTTTGGGACTGTTTTGGGGTCCTCCTCAAGGACCCCTTGGGTGGTCCTTGGGGAGTCGTACCCAAATTTTTAACCCCTAAACATGTCATTCTAAGTACGGGAACCATTTTTACAAGTTTTAACCCTCATACGACACTCCAAAACTCTACTACAAGACTCTACAACACACTAGTTCAACTCACTAGTTTCTGCAGTGTTACATTATCCCCAACTTGGGAACATTCATCCTCGAATGACACTCTAAATATAACATCCCAGGAACTAGTAGGCTAAACTAGGGGCTTAATTTAGGGTTCTAAGGTTTGGTATGTGGGTTAGAGTCATTGATTGGACTGCCCGTGCATAGAATGAGGGGTTTAGTGGTTGAACGTCAAGGCACATCTTACACCGCATTGTCTTATGGGCTAACCTAGGCCTTCGTATGAGGGTTTTTCATGTCTAGGGAGTGGTCAATGGCCTAAGCTATCAATGTAGAGTGAAAGATAACTTGTTCTCCTATGTGTCTAGTTGGCAATTGGGCAGCATGATCGCCCAAGTGAGTTGGTGATGCGCCAAAGTGCACTTGGGGTTGCCTAGTGGGATGTCCCCTTGGCTTAAGTGGTGGGAGAATGGTCTTGGTTCGCCGAATGGATTGGCGAGTCGCCAAGCTGCCTCCCCCATCGCCCACGTGGCTTGCCCAATTCATGAAGCTATTGGAAATTTGGGCAAGCCAAGGGTCCACTTGATGAGTCGCCTAGTGCCTTTGGCGATCCATGAGGGTGCAAAGGGCGAGGTAAGTCATGAAAGTTTGTATTTTTTAAGTTAAAACGTTTAGGGTCCATAGTCCTTTACCAAAGTTGACCCTAAATTGTTATATTCCCTTCCTAGCGACTAATTAAGCTCATTAGACCTAAGATTACCTCAATTAAGTCATTCTCCCTAGAATAAAAAGAAAACCCAACTTCATCCCCTCCATAGAATATTTCTCTCTCTAGAAAACCCAAGAATAAGAAGAAGAAGAAGAAGAAGAAGAAGGAGAAGAGGAGAAGGAGGCTAGGTCGAAATCTTCCATTGAAGCAAGCTTAGTAGGGCCTTGAATTAAGGTATGTGAAGCTTAATCATCTATGGGTTCTTCCACCTATAGAGCCCCCATACTTTTCCCCACTTGTGAAATCAAAAACCCAATTTTAGCTAGGGTTGTGCTTGCAATGTGGGTAGGGTTTGGGTGTGACTCCAATCTAATAGAAAACACCCAATTATGATTGATTTAGAATTTTTGTATGATATTATGAAGAATTCATGTGAATTCTATGATGAACCCTAGTGTAAATTGATGAATGTGTTGGTTTATGCCATTAGAGGCCAAATTGAAGGTTCATGAGTAATCTTCCTCAACCAATGTCATGAGTAGTAATTGATCAAAGTTAGGGTCATATAATCATGATTTGATCTAGACCAAATTGAATAGGATTGATCTTGGCTTGTAATGTTGAAATTGAACCTTTAGGATGAATTGTGGCTAGAATCACCTAGAAATGAATACTGTGGTTGAGTGCCTGAAATCTAGGTTCATAAGATGCTTCCATGTATTATAGTTGTTAAGAGTGAAATATTCTAGTTATGAGTGTTGAAGGCTAATGTGATTGACTATAGATACTAAGGCTTTAAGAATAAAGTCTAAATAAGAATAGAGTCTAATAGGTACAATTATGGTGAAAGGCCTATACTCACCTAACCTACCTTATAAATGCTTGAATGTATGAAGCTTGAGCATGGATGGATTTTCAAGGACATCCTTCCATGAGAGATGAGTGTTAAGCAAGGCTTAACAAGTAAACCTTAGGGTATATGCTTGGCTCCAAGTAGATATTGACAATGAGATGGAGTGGCACACAAGAAAGGGTCCGGCCTCCAAGTTGAAAGTAGAACCACACCTAGTTGATGTGAGGACTATCCAAGTTAAAGGGGGAACTCTTATGTAGTAGAATGTGGGTTTTACTAAAGTTAGGTCTCATGAGATGGAAGCCTTCACATAGTTGAGTTAAGGTTTCTAGTAGACATCTCCTTATCCAATGAACTGAGACATGCTTAAAGAAGCATCTCATAGTGTTCAAAAGCTATAATGGACTTAGACATACTCAAGGTAGTATCTCATAGTGTCCATATTAATACGTGAACTAAGACTTACTTAAGGAAGTAACTCATAGTGTTCAAAGTATGAATGGGCTTAGACATGCTTAAGTAAGTATCTCATAGTACCCATGCTAATAGTGAACTTAGACATACTAGAGGAAGTATCTCATAGGGTTCAACCTAATAATGAACTAAGATGTGCCTAACAGAGTACCTCATAGTGTTCTAAAGTTAAAGAGAGGAACTAGGTTCCAAACTATGAAGTAATAATAAGAGGACCTAAAAGAGGTACTTAGCTTGATTAGTATTATGGGATGCTATGATTGCATAGCACAAGTATAACTTAGGGTTACTAAAGAAATAGAATGAGATAGGATAGTGCCATAGTTGCTTTCCTTGATATAGTTGACTAAAGGTGAGAGGTTTCCTTAGTTATGAGAGTTAAGCTAATAATGAACCGATGGAGGGTGAGTATGACTAAGATGAATTCAAAGCTACGCTTACTGTGAAGGGTAGTATGGGATGCCTCTTATACTTTGCACAAGTGTGTCTTGAGGTTACTTAGAAGTATGGTGCCCTTATGGTAGAAAGACTTAAGACTTAACCATGAATATAGACTATGATTAAGATGACCAAAAAGGGATTCTTGGCTTGGGTAGTATTATGGGATACTATTCTTACTTTGCACAGGTATACTTTTGAGGTTACTTGAGAATGGTGCTATTATAGTATAGATGACCAAGGGTCTATTATGTTTATGTGATTATGAATTGTCTCTTATGCTCATTAACTATGTCTTATGATTGACATATGTTTAGATGATGCTTATGTTGGAGACCATGCTATGACTATGATGACAATGATATTATCTCTTACGCTTATGTCTTATGTTGACTAACCATTCGAGATGCTGTTATGATGTTGTGCTAGCATTCATACTTGGTACATTTTTTACTAATGCATATTGCCTACATTCTAATCAAATGTAGGGTTGAGGAGATTGAGTTGCTTTGAAGGGTAGGTTTCCAAGGATCTAGAAGAGTTGAAGACTTGGTGAGTCCTCATAGCTTCGAGGACAAACCCGTATTTCCTTTATGTCAGTTCTTTATGTTTTAGACTTTGTATGGGCTGCATCCCAAGGGTTTTATTCAAGAGTTATGTTAAATGTTTTGAGACCAAGAGTATAGAAAGACTTCCGTTTGCTTATGAAAATGTTTTCTATTGATTGGATCTAAAGAAAGTTTTATATTTTCCTGTGTTATACTTCTAGTACCTATGATATGATGCTAAGGGCTTGTATTAGACCCTTAGGTGTAGAGTATGCCGTGTTACGTCTAGGGGGTACTCCTGGGTCGTGACAAACTTGGTAATATAGCACAAGGTTTAGAATGGTTCTAGGATTGTCTCTAACCACGTCTGGTAGGGTCTTTTTCATAAATGTGAAGTGCGCCACATTTATGAATAGGAGGCTATTGGATGCTTAGGAAACTTCACTTCTTCATTCGCCAAGTCGTGCCATAGATCTATAAGTTCTCTCTCTTATACCCTATCTGATGGTCTTTGGGGTGACTATTAGAAGGTTTTATGCTTCAAGGAGCGCGGGAGAAAAGTTGGTTGTGATGCATGATGTTTGCCTAATCAAGACACAACTTCAAATTCGAGTGCCTACGATCGTACAATAGTAAAGTAACCCAACCAAGGGTTGGGGTCAATTCCCAAGGGAGTGGTTTTGAGAATTAATAGAAAAATAAAATTTAGTTCTGATTAGTCATAGCTATAGACATTATAGAATATAAACATACTAAATCTAAAGGGGGTGATGCAAGCGACAATTATCAATGGGGTTTTTTGTATTAATTAACAACTACAAACAACAAAAATATACGAAACTAGATAAAGATACGTGATTCTTGGGATGTGATAGGAATACGAGATAAACTAAATTGTCGGGTACATGCTTTTGATAGTAAATTATTGAGTATTTGTGACTAGGCTACACTATAGTGGGGGTAAATTCACTCTCGAGCAACTTACACCGAATCGACTCGATTTCTCTCGAACACCGAGTTGTCGCTTTAAGCACAGCCTCCGCCTTAGCCCATTCACTCTATCGAGCTAAATGTGTGGGAGAAGGACTAGGATTCACTCTCTTGAGCTGAACCCATTTCGACCCAGTACCACCGGCTATCAATTTAGTAGTCTTAGTTTTACGACCTCTCTCTCGAGCAAGCCAAAAACACTAAGATGAAATCGTATTTGCAACTACAACTCCATTAAGTTCATACACAACTACTAAATGAAATCATATTTAAACAACAAATAAACCATCAACAAGCAAGACCCAATAGATAATCTAACCCATATTCACAACATCACACCCCAAGAATTGCGATTTTAGCTACACATATAAAAGAGATAAAAAATTTATACCAAGATGAGTTTCCATCAACTGGGTATGATGATTTAAGTCTTAAAACACGTCAAGAGTGAAGAATCTTCAAGACCCAAGTCCAATTTCTTGGAGTTGAAACCCTTTGAATCTTCAAGGTCTTAGAACAAAGTATCCAAAACCCTCTAAAACTTAAACTCTCTCAAAAAACTGTAAAAAAGTTCTAAGAATAATAGTGATATGATACTAAGCTAGAAATTTAAACAAGTATTTATAGTGTTTGAAAATGTGCTGCAAAGGACCCTTTGGCGAAATTAATCGGGATCACCGATACATTCGGCGATCCACCGTTTGGTCGATTTCATCGCCTTTATGCATAAGCCTTTAGCCACTTCGTGTTTTGAGTCGTTAGGCGATATGGTACTGCTTCGCGGAACTGTAAGGTGACACGCCGACTGCTTCATTTTATCGTCAACATGACCTTTTCCTTTAGGGCTCAGCGCACTGGAACAAAAGACGATCTCCAGGCCCAACGGCGACTCCCCAACTGGGCTCGGCGATCTTTAGGCATTCATTTGTTCGTTCTTTTCAGCCGCCTTGTTCCTTCTGGCCAAGTAGTGTCCATGTTTTGGCTCAAACTCCAAATACTTGAAACTTAAAGATTTTCATCAGATATTGAGACAAAATATGCATTTGAGGACACAAATTCTATCAAAATATAGCGCTAAATGAGTCCAAATTGTGGAGTCATCAACACCCCCAACTTAAACTTTTGCTTTTCCTCAAGCAACTCGAGTTCAGCTGTTCAAAAAGGGTGTCTCAAAAAGTGCTACACAAGAATCAATCATGAATGAACACAATAAGACTCACTTTACACATGCAAAGATCAATTGTGCACTCAAAGATTCAAGTTGTTACTCACCAATATCGAAGAATCTTATACTCACAATACTTGCTTCAAATGAAAGTTCAAGCTCAACCAAAGTGTTCAAATGCACTCACACAAAGAATGATTCCATATTCACACAATGGTTCACAGTTTAAAGCTTCGGAATCAAATGCAACACTCATACTCACAAAGATGAACAAAATGAATAATTCCACCCATAGTTTTGCCCGTATTTTCCAATCAACACTTGCTTCGGCTCACTCAAGATCACAAAGGTCTTTCAATGCTTGTAATGGGGCTGAGTGCAAAGGTATGGCTATTTAGGCTCAGGGTCTATATTCCTCATGAAACAAAGGTTCAATAACACTCCCTTTCATCATCTTTCATCATTCTCATTTATGCTCACAAGTAGTCATATTATTCAGTTCCCATGTATAGTTGGAAACCCTAATTTACTTATACTTTCATAAATTTATTCCACAACTTTTTCATTCTTTTTTTTTTTGCATGGAGGGGTTCCATTTATCACAAAATCATGGGTAGAAGGGACTTTCTTGTATTCTTGATTTGCCTTCTCTTTTCACCACACCCCCAACTTAGGATTTTGGCCTAAGTTGGCTATTCAAACAAACCACAACTTCATGAGGATTATGGGTGATGGATAAAGAAAGGTCACTGTTTTCATCAAGTTTCTTCCAAAGAAAGATAAGGCTCAAGGGGTGTTCAAAAGAGGTTCACACACACTCACAAGGTAGGCCACAAAAGAGGTATATGTTAAATTGGCTCACACTCTTCGAAGTTTCCTAAGATCATATCAAAAGATAGCCTTACTTAGTCGACCGAACCAACGGGGAAAATTCTAGGTGTTGTCTGCATGGTTCATAGTAAGCTCATCACACAAGGCATCAACACTAGAGACAAACAAGAGTTCACACTTTCGCTAGTGTGCAACAATCATCACAAGAGACTCAATTTAACAATTGGCTAGTGACAACGAGATGCAAAGAGTTCACATATTGTCTATGCAACTTCATTTGGCCTCATCGTAGCCACACATTCATGTTTTTTCGATTATGAGAACTATTTAAGTCATCAGTATTGATCAAAACCGATACTCAAATTTGCGAAAGAACAGTCACATTCAACACATACAAGAGGTGGCAAAAAATTTTTTTGGAAGAGGCAAAATCATTTACAATTTAAAGCAAAAGAAGCCACAAGCTCAAACCTTCCACGAAAGCAGTATTAAAACAATTATAGCTTACGACGCAAATACATAAACAAAACACGATTCAAAAATAGCACACAAAGGTGGGCCATACCCCACCACAATTTAAAACAAGGTGTCTTTAAATGCAAATAATAAAATATCCATAATGTAAATTAAAGAAAGACAGAGAGGGGGGTAAAAAGGGGATCATGTCTAAGTGGTCGCTTCGTCTGTCTAGGCATCCATGCCCGATGTGTCAACTTGGACTTGGATATTAGTCCCCGGAGCCACTTTTGAAGGTTCATCCGCAACTGGCTTGCTATAATTGTACAAGTCATGAGCCGCCAAAAAGGAATGTACAGCTCTGTAGAATCCACAGGTCCACGAAGGAACAGTGGGATCTCGAAGGACAGATCTCTTGCTGGAACTAGGCTTTTAGCCCTCACTTCCCGACTTGGGAGGATTCGCTTCATTTGTATCTTTCCTGAAATTTTTTGCTCTTATCTGTAGGGGTGGCATGCTTCTCCCTTCACCGTTAGAGCCATGTCTGAAAAGCTTCGAGGCAGAGTTAGAAAATATTCGACAAACAAAACAAGGACAATCAGCTGCAGGTAGACTTGCCAATCCTTTTGGTGAGTAAGGGGTTACCCGCCGAAGGTTTAGTACAGTGGGGGTTCAAGGGGTGCAGACAAAGGGCGAACAAGAAGACTTTCCGCTATTCGCCGAGTGCTTTTGGTGAACTCATGCTTCTCGCCGAAAGGTTCAGAAACCAATCAAAACATATAGCATGAAATTAAAGGCGAGATAGGGTCATTAGGCGAGCCGCAGAGTGGTTCGGTGAGCTCGAATTCAACCCCGCAACCCGTCAAAATCAAGGCATGCACAACTCAAATTAGGCTTAGACCCAATGATACTCATGCACAACCCATGATTTTTCATCTCCTTCAAGGTATAATTTTTAGGAATTAACAATTTAACTCAGTACAGGCAAAATTAGTGAATCTAACAGGCAACCAAACTTTTTAATCCTACCAGAGAAGCCCAACACACATCAACAAGATAATATCATTGCATTGAGTACAAAATCGATAGAAAGAACTCAGAATTTGGGAACCAACCTTTTGTGTTGCCTAAAATGGAATTGAATCGCTAGGCAGCGATGTAATCCATGTTTCGACCACAAATCAACAACTAAAAATACCCCATAAATGCAAGAAATATAAAAACTAGAGTGCGGGTGTGAGTTTGGGAAGATGGAAAGGTGATGGAAAGGGAATGAATTTGAATCTTTTAAACCTTTAGCCTGAAAAACCATCCAGTTTTCACCCATTCAGTGACATTAGTCAGGATTGCCAAACCACTCGGCGTTTTGACGAGTATCCACTTGCCTCGCCGAATTTTATAAAACTTCGAGTTATTTTGGGAATCCAAACGGCGGTCTCCGTCGGGATCACCGACATGGTCGGCGATTCACTAATAATTTCATGTGCTCACTGAGTTTTACAGACTCCAATGTAAGTTGGTGTTGAGTCTAACGGCAGTCTAGTTTAGGGTCGTCGAACCGTTCGGCAGTTCGCTGATTGGACCTGTTGCTCGCCAGTCTCCACCTTTCGGTCACTCTCCACACTTCTATTTGCACAATCAACATACCATTATTTTATCAAAGCAACATAAAGAAATAAAGGGTTTTGAGTTTCCTCCCAAGCAGGACCTTAGTTAACGTCGTGGCACGATGCAAGTCCACTTTCAAACCTCATATTTAGGGTAGACCATAGTGTCACTAGGCAAACCCCCTTTTTGTCTTAGATTTAGGTGAGACAACATCTGACCCATACGAGAGGAGGCTGACGGAAGGAGAGCAGTTCCGGCAGATATTTCTCCGGATGTGGATGTTGACTTGTTACATGCAGAGACATCTTCGTGTACTCCGGCCTCTAAGCCTTCAGGTACACCCGCTCCTTCCTCTTTTTCACAGGTCCCAGGTGCTTCCTCCTCCTCCCAACCTGTCAGGATTATTCAGGCCATGATCCTGAAAATGGGGGATTTGACCTATTCAGCAGATGTGAGGGTGACTCGATTGGAGAGATCCATCCCAGGGATGATTGAGAGTGTTGTCTTGGCAGCACTAACCCCCTTTAGAGTCTTTGTTGATGATCTGGCTACTAGAGTCACTACTTGTGCGAACAGACAAGGGAAGACATCTGAGGTTTTGGATTTAAAAGCCGAAATAGCAGATTTGAGGAATGACGTAGACCATTTGAAGCCTACCGACTTCACTTAATTAATTAAGGGTGCAAATGAAGAGGATGCTCCTGAGACCTCAGGGATTCCTCCAGCTACGACCGAAGCAGTACAAAGGGATGGCACAATAAATGAGGAGTCGGATGCAGAGACCAACAAAGAGTAGATAGTGGAAATGATTATCAGATGAGAGAGAGCCGAGGGGAGAGAATATTTAGAGATTTTCCAGATCTTGTGGAGAAGGTTGTGCCGGTGATCCAGACATCGCCGACTGAGATGTCTACAACAGCTCCTAGTGGATCTGGCACTGCTATCCCTCCTGAGGTTACTCTAGGCACTGATGCCCATATTCAAAGTACCACACCGGGCACTGAGGCCCAGACAGATAGAGAGACTGCATAGACAGGATCCTTTCGTTACCTCCCTCTCTGTCTTACTTACTTTTACTTTTGGATACTTTTATTCGCATTTGAGGACAAATGATTTTTGTTTGTGGTGAGGTGGGGCCACCTTTGTGCATATTTGTTTTGCTTATATATTTGGGTTGAAATTATAATTGTGTTAGTATTGCAATTTTGTGGATGTTTAAGCTTGTCACTCCGTATTTTATATTGCTAAATGATTTGACCCTTCCAACAAATTTTGCCACTCCTTTTGTGTTGAATGTGGCTTTTCTTTTGCAAATTTGAGTATCGGTTCGGATCAATACCGATGACTTGAATAGTTTTCTTATTCCAACAAACATTAATGTGCGGCTACGATGAGACCAAGTGAAGGTGCATAGACAATATGTGAACTCTTTGCATCTTGTTGTGACTAGCCAATTATTAAATCGAGTCTCTTGTGATGATTGTTGCACACTAGCGAAAGTGTGAAGTCTTGTTTGACTTTAGTGTTGATGCCTTGTGTAATGAGCTTACTATGAACCATGCATGACAACACCTAGAATTTGCCCTATTGGTCCGATCGACTAAATAAGGTTGTCTTTTGATATGATCTTAGGCAACTTCGAAGAGTGTGAGCTAAGTTGACATATACCTCTTTTGTGGCCTACCTTTTGAGTGTATGAACCTCTCTTGAACACCCCTTGAACCTTACCTTTCTGTGGAAGAAACTTGATGACAACATGACCTTCTTTGACCCATTACCCTTAATCTTCATGAATCATCGTTGATTGCATAGCCAACATAGGCCAAAAGCCTAAGTTGGGGTGTGGTGAAAAGAAAAGGGAAAGTCAAGAAGTTCAAGGAAAGCCTCCTTTAACCCATGTTGTTGAGAAAAATGGAATCCCTCCATATAAAAAAAAGAGAGAAAAAGAAAAATAATGATAAAGAAAAGTTGTGGAATAAAGTTGAAAAGTACAAAAGAAATTGGGTTCCCAAACAATCCATTGGAAGTGAATAATAGGATGACTTATGAGCACTAAGGAAAATGATGAAGGAAGGGGAAAGGAAGTGTTGTGAGCACCACATTTCATGAGGATGAAAGTCACTGAGCCTAAATGACCATACCTTTGCACTCAACCCCATTACATGCTTTGTAAAGACCTTTTTGATCTTGATTGAGCTGAAACAACTGTCGATTGGAAAATTCAGGCAAACCTATGTGTAAAATTATGCATTGTGTTCCTCGTTTTTAGTGTGAGCGTTGCATTTGTGTGAATATGGAATCTTTTTTTGTGTGAGAGCATTTGAACACTTTTGTTGATCTTGAACTTGCATTTTAAGCAAGTATTGTGAGCATGAGATTCTTTGATAATGGTGAGTCACAACTGGAATCTTTGAGCGCACAATTGATCTTTGCATGAGTAAAGTGAGTCTTGTTGTGTGCATTCATGATTGATTCTTGTGTAGCACTGTTTGAGACACCTTTTTTTTGAACAGTTGAACTCTAGTTTGCTTCAGGACAAGCAAAAGTTTAATTTGGGGGTGTTGATGAGTCCACAATTTGGACTTATTTAGGGCTATATTTTGATAGAATTAGTGTCCTCAAATGCATATTTTGTCTCTATATCTGATGAAAATCCTTAAGTTTTAGGAATTTGAATTTAGAGACAAAGCATGGAACATTATCGAGCAAAATGGAACAAAGTGGCTGAAAGAAGGAAGAAAAGACGGCCTGACGATCGCCTAATCCATTAGGCGTATCGCCGAAAGGCCTACAATCTTGCCTAATGTTCCCGTGTGCTTAGCCCTGAAGAAAAAGGTCAAGTCTACGAGGAAAGGGAGCAGTCGGTGAATCATCGAGCAGTTCCACAAAGCATCACCATATCGCCCAGTGATTCAGAACGCGAAGATGCTGAAGGCAAAAGTTAAAAGGCGAGGTACCAGACCAATTGGCGGATTGCCGATTAGTTAGGCGATCCCGACTAACTGCCTCAAGTGGATCCTTCCCAGCACACTTTTTGACAACTATAAATACCCGCTAAAATTTGTACCTTAGTATCAAGCTGTTGGAGAACTAAGTTTTAGAATAAAACAATTTTTACATTTTTGGAGACATTGTTCTTGAGCCTTGAAGATTCAAAGGGTTTCAAATCCAAGAAATTGTAAAATTTTTCAAGAATCTTTATCCTTGACATGTTTAAAGACTTTATTTATCGTACCCATTTTATGGTAACACCTTTTGGTATCGATATTTATCTCTTTTTTATGTCTAGCTAAAACCCCAATTATTGGGGTGTGATTTTGTGAATATGGGTTAGATTATATGTTGGGTCTTGCTTATTGACGCTTTATTTGTTGTTTAAATGTGATTTCTTTTAGTAGTTGTGTATGAACTTAATGGAACTTAAGTTGTGTCTTGATTACGCAAACATCAAATAAACCGTCAATAAGCAAAACCAACAGATAATCTAATCCATATTCACAAAATCACACCCCAAGAATTGGGGTTTTAGCTAGACATGAAAAAGAGATAAAAATCGATACCAAAAGGTGTTACCATCAAATGGGTACGATAAATAAAGTCTTTAAACACGTCAAGGATGAAGATTCTTGAAGACCCACTTCCAATTTCTTGGAGTTGAAACCCTTTGAATCTTCAAGGCTCAAGAACAATGTCTCCAAAAATGTAAAAATTGTTCTATTCTAAAACATAGTTCTCCAACAGCTTGATTGATACTGAATTGGAGGTGATGGTCTGGCTCAGGGTCAGTACATCTTCCTTCATTTATTTCAAGATCTTGTCCAACCCCTCAACTTTTTTGAGGATACGAGAGAGCATACCCTCAGACCAACTACCTTACGAATCCTTTTGCTTGTGGCGCTCATGGGGAGGCACATACCTGTCCTTCTCCTCATCTTTCCAGTTAGGATTTCCGTCCCTCCATTCACTGTTGTGATCCTTCCAACCCTCTTCTCTAGCCCAACCCTAGTTACCACCCTGCCTCGGGTAGTTTGAACGATAACCACCACCTTGGTTGGGTATAAAATTTACCTCTTCATTATACAAGGCTTTAAACTTCGTCTCCTCAATATTTACACACCCGACCCCAATGGCTTTGACAGTACAGGCACCAACCCCCATGACATTTTTGGATAAAATGTCAAGTTGTGTCATGATCTTGTGCATGGTTTGGTCTCTCTCATGATCCTTTTCTATCTACTCCTTGGATATAGTTTGAATGTGAGAGGGGAGACCTGGTCCTCACGGGTGTACCACGCTCTGTTGATGGTTGTCATGCCATCTAGAAGTTGGGTGACTATTGCATACGATTGTTGCATCAAGCCTCCAGGTGAAAGTTGGTCAGCAACACCTTTGTTTACCGAGTCCAAACTCCGGTAAAAGTACTATAGCATCATGTTATCCGGCAGACCATGGGTTGGGCATTGATGCACCAACTTTTTGAACCACAACCAAGTTTCGTGCAAAGGCTCTCTTTCTAGACGCTTGAAGCTTTGGATATGGTCCCGAAGAGTCATCATCTTCAAGGGAGGGAAAAATAACACGTTAAATGCGGTGACCAACTCCTCCCAAGAAGTGATGGATTCGCGTGGCAACTTAGCTAGCCATTTGCACGCTTCTTCCATCAACGAGAAAGGGAATAACATTAATCGAACTGACACCTAAGAGATGTTTTGAAAGAGAATTGCCTGCACACATGTACGACATTACGAAGATGATTGTGAGGATCCTTATGCGCCAATCCACTGAAAAGCCCTTTTAGTTGTAATAGTTGCAACATAGTGCTTGTTATATGAAACACTGCATTTCCTTCGACTGGAGGTAAATGGATGGCCCCAATACCTCCCATGAGATGGGGGATATTAATGTTGGGCTCCTGCACATCGTTGAGATTTTTGATGTCGTCTTGGTGGCCCAGTTGGCTGCCATTAACACTCATGCTTCTTGAAATATTTACACAAACCAATGAAACAAAACTACAAATTAAGTAAGTAGAGCTACAACTAAGAAGAACAATTTTTTTTTACTTAACTACAAATTCTCAACTAACACCACTCCCCGGCAGCAGAGGCATTTTGATGTTTGCGTAATCAAGACACAACTTCAAATTCGAGTGTCTATGATCTTACAGTAACCCAACCAAGAGTTGGGGTTGGGTCCCAAGGGAGTGGTTTTCAGAATTAATAGAAAAATGAAATTAAGTTCTAATTAGTCATTGCTATAGACATTATGAAATATAAACATACTAAATCTAAAGGGGTGACGCAACCGTCAATTATCCATGGGGGGTTGTTGTATTAATTAACAACTACAAACAGCGAAAATATACGAAAACTAGATAGAGAGACAGGATTCTTGCGGGATAAAATAAACTATTGGGTACATGCTTTTGATATTAAATTGTTGAGTATTTGTGACTAGGCTAGACTATAGTGGGGGTAAATTCTCTCTCAAGCAACTTACCCCGAATCGACTCGGTTTCTCTCGAACACCGAGTTGCCACTTTAAGCACAGTCTCTACCTTAGCCCATTCACTCTCTCGAGCTGAATATGTGGGAAAATGACTAGGATTCACTTTCTCGAGCTGAACCCATGTCGACCCAATAATACCGGCTATCAATTTAGTAATCTTAGTTTTACGACTTCTCTCTCGAGCAAGCCCAAAACACTAAGATGAAATCGTATTTACAACTACAACTCCATTAAGTTCATTCACAACTACGAAGTAAAATCACATTTAAACAACAAACAAACCATCAAGAAGCAAGACCCAACAAATAATCTAACCCATATTCACAAAATCACACCCCAATAATTAGGGTTTTGCCTAGACATGTAAAAGAGATAAAAATTTATAGCATTATCAATTTCCATCAACTGGGTATGAAGAATTAAGTCTTAAAACATGTCAAGAGTGAAAAATCTTCAAGACCCAAGTCCAATTTCTTAGAGTTGAAACCCTTTGAATCTTCGAGGTCTTAGAACAAAGTCTCCAAAACCCTCTAAAACATAGACTCCGTCAAAAAACTGTCAGAAAGTTCTAAGAATAATAGTGATATGATACTAAGCTAGAAATTGAAACAAGTATTTATAGTGTTTGAAAATATGCTGTGAAGGACCCTTCGGCGAAGTTTGTCAGGATCGCCGATACATTCGGTGATCTGCCGTTTGTTAGATTTCACCGCCTTCTTGCTTAAGCCTTTAGCCTCTTCACATTTTGAGTCATTGGGCAATATGGTACTGCTTTGCAAAATTGTTCGGTGACACGCCGAATGCTCTATTTCATCACCAACTTGACCTTTTCCTTCAGGCTCAGCGCACTGGAATAAAAGGCGATCTCCAGGTTGATCGGCAACTCACCAACTAGGCTTGGCGATCTTCATGCCTTCATTTCTTCGTTCTTTTCAGCCGTCTTGTTCCTACTTGCCATGTAGTGTCCATGCTTTGCCTCAAACTCCCAATACCGAAAACTTAAGGATTTTCATAAGATATTGAGACAAAATATGCATTTGATGACACTAGTTCTATCAAAATATAGCCCTAAATGAGTCCAAAATGTGGACTCATCAATGCCAACTAGGGCTATATGACCTGAGAGATTTGAGATGATAGATTGTGATCTTGTCTTCAGTAGGAATGATGCTTCATTGTTGCCTTTATGTTATGTAAGATGTTTAGAAGAAATTGTGTAGGCTTGCTCCCAAGGAGCAGATAATGTGCCTACCTAGCAAGGTGATTGTGAGGTTATGGCTAGTTCTTGGTAGAACCCGACTTAGTCATGTTGAGTATTGAAGTATGTTGATGGATTGGTTTAATAGGGTGTTTGAATAATGCCTAGATGGGTTGAGTGAATGGACTCTTATAAGAAGGGTAGAAGTGTAATTCACCATGGTTTAGAATCATCTTGTGTGATGGATGTAAAAGCTTAAGTGTTGACTTACTCCGATCTTTGAATGGAAAGAAGTGATGCTTGGAAGAGTTTGTATATGTTTGCTCCCAAGAGGGGAGATAATGTGCTTAGATAGCAAGGTTGTTGAGTATGTTGATGTTCATAAGTTAGGGTTCCTAGAACTTTTCACCTTGAGAGGTGTAGTGAGTATGAGAAGTTTAGTCCCGGTTTGTTAGGCTCATGTGAGATCTTGAGTAGGATTAGAAAGGTTGCTTTTGAGCTATAGTTGCTTAGTGAGAACCTCTTCAATTTAGAAATACAAGTAAAGGTCTTAGACCGGAAAGTTAATAAATAGAAGAACAAGAAAGTTTTTTCATATATTGGTAAGGAGTGTTCTATACTAAGGAATTTGGTTAAGAATGCTACTTGGGAGGCCAAGGGCCAATGAGATATCCCGATGTCCTAATCCTTTTTCCTTCTACTCCTATTCAAGATTGAGATGATAAGTTCCTCTTCATTTGCTTTTATGTGAAGTCATGTGTGAATTGTATGTTTACATGACCTTCTTATGTGATGCATGCTCATGAGAATGCTGAGGTCTTGTTAGAAATGACTTATTTGCATTGTTCCCTAATGTTTTAGTGCGTTGAGTAGAGTTGCATATGAGCTCCATGAGAGTATGTTGAGCATGTTATGACTAGTTCCTCCATGAACAAGACTAGTTATGAGAGTATCATGCCTTGAGTTGCATTGGGTATGTTTAGTAGGAGTTGAACTTTTCCTCCTTGTTTATGTGCATTAGATATGTTGCATGCATTATGGGCTGCTAGTCTAGAGTTGTTTCCTTTAAGGAGTGTTTAGAATCGTTATTCGAGGACGACTCTTCCCAAGGGGGAGATATTGTAACACCCCGGAATCTAGTAGACTAAATTAGGGCCTTAAGTTAGGGTTCTAAGGTTTGGAATGAGGATTAGAGTCATTGATTGGACTGCCCGTGCATAGAATGAGAGGTTAGTGGTTGAACGTCAAGGCACATCTTACACCCCGTAGTCTTATAGGCTAACCCAGGCCTTGGTATGAGGGGTTGTGAAGTCTAGGGAGTTGGCAAGGGCCTAAGCTATCATTGTAGAGTGAAAGATAACTTGTTCTCTTATGTGTCTAGTTGGCGATTGGGCAACATGATCGCCCAAGTGACTTGGTGATGCACCAAAGTACACTTGGGGTTGCCTAATGGGCAGTCCCCTTGGCATAAGTGGTGGGAGAATGGGCGAGCAAAGTCTTGGCTCGTCGAATGGATTGGCGAGTCGCCAAGCTGCCTCCCCCATTGCCCAAGTGGCCTGCCCAATTTATGAAGCTACTGAAAATTTGGGCGAGCCAAGGGTCCACTTGGCGAGTCTCCTAGTGCCCGTGGCGAGCCATGAGTGTGCAAAGGGCTAGGTAAGTCATGAAGGCTTGTATTTTTTAAGTTAAAACGTTTAGGGTCCATAGTCTTTTACCAAACTTGACCCTACATTATTATATTCCCTTCCTAGAAACTATTTAAGCTCATTAGACCTAAGTTTACCTCAATTAAGTCATTCTCCCTAGAATCGACAGAAAACCCAACTTCATCCCCTACATAGAATATTTCTCTCTCTAAAAAACCCAAGAAGAAGAAGAAGAAGAATAAGAAGGGGAACATGAGATGGAGGCTTGGTCGAAATCTTCTATTGAAGGAAGCTTAGTAGGGCCTTGAATTAAGGTATGTGAAGCTTAATTGTGTATGGGTTATTACATCCATAGAGCCCCCATAGTTTTCCCCACTTGTGAAATGAAAAACCCAATTCTAGTTAGGCTTGTGCTTGCATTGTGGGTAGGGTTCGGGTGTAACTCCAATCTAGTGGATAACACCCAATTATGATTCATTTAGCATTGTGGTATGATATTATGATGAATTCATGTGAATTCTATGATGAACCCTTGTCTAAATTGATGAATGTGATATATTTGGGTTTATGCCATTAGAAGACAAATTAAAGGTTCGTGAGTAATCTTCCTAATCCAATTTCATGAGTATTAATTGATCAAATTTAGGGTCATATAATCATGAATTGATCTAGACCTAATTGGATAGGATTGATCTTGGCTTGTAATGTTGAAATTAAACCTTTTGGGTGAATTGTCGCTAGAATCACCTAGAAATGAAGAATGTGGTTGAGTGCCTTGAAATCTAGGTTCATAAGATGCTTTCATGTAGTAGAGTTGTTAAGAGTGAAGACTCCTAGTTATGAATGTTGAAGGCTAATGTGATTGACGATAGATGCTAAGGCTTTGAGAGTAAAGTTTACATAAGAATAGAGTCTAATAGGTACAATTATTGTGAAAGGCTTATACTCACCTAACCTACCTTATGAATGCTTGAAAGTATGAAGTGATAGAATAACTTGAGCATGGATGGATTGTCAAGGACATCTTTCCATTAGAGATGAGTGTTAAGCAAGGCCTAACAAGTAAACCTTGGGGTGCATGCTTGGCTCCAAGTGGATACTGACAATGAGATGGAGTGTCATACAAGAAAGTGTCCAGGCTCCAAGTTGAAAGGAGAACCACACCTAGTTGATGTGAGGACTATCCAAGTTAAAGGGGGAACTCTTACGTAGTAGAGTGTGGATTTTCCCTATGTTAGGTCTCATGAGATGGAAGCCTTCACAAAGTTGAGTTAAGGTTTCTAGTACCAATCTCCATACCCAATGAACTAAGACATGCTTAAAGAAGTATCTCATAGTGTTCAAAAGCCATAATGGAGTTAGACATACTCAAGGTAGTATTTCATAGTGTCCATCTTAATAAGCGAACTAAGACTTACTTAAGGAAGCAACTCATAGTGTTCAAAGTATAAATGGGGTTAGACATGCTTAAGTAAGTATCTCATAGTACCCATGCTAATAGTGAACTTAGACATACTAGAGGAAGTATCTCATAGGATTCAACCTAATAATGAACTAAGATGTGCCTAAGAAAGTACCTCATAGTGTTCTAAAGTTAAAGAGAGGAACTAGGTTCCAAACTATGAAGTAATAGTAAGAGGACCAAAAAGTTGTACTTAACATGAATAGTATTATGGAATGCTATGATTGCATTGCACAAGTATGACTAAGGGTTACTAAAGAAATAGAATGAGATAGGATTGTGCCATAGTTGCCTTCCTTGATATAGTTGACTAAATGTGAGAGGTTCCCTTAGTTATGAGAGTTAAGCTAATAATGAACCGATGGAGGGTGAGTATGACTAAGATGAATTCAAGGCTACGCTTAGTGTGAAGGGTAGTACGGGAAGCCTCTCATACATTGCACAAGTGTGTCTTGAGGTTACTTAGAAGTATGGTGCCCTTATGGTAGAAAGACTTAAGACTTAACCATGAATATAGACTATGATTAAGATGACCAAAAAGGGATTCTTGGCTTGGGTAGTATTATGGGATGCTATTCTTACTTTGCATAGGTATACTTTTGAGGTTACTTGAGAATGGTGCTATTATGGTATAGATGACCATGGGTCTATTATGTTTATGTGATTATGAATTGTCTCCTATGCTCATTAACTATGTCTTATGATTGACATATGTTTATACGATGCTTGTGTTGGAGACCATGCTATGACTATGATGACAATGATATTATCTCTTATGCTTATGTCTTATGTTGACTAACCATTCGAGATGCTGTTATGATGTTGTGCTAGCGTTCATACTTAGTACATTTTGTACTAACGCATATTGCCTACATTCTAATCAAATGTAGGGTTGAGGAGATTGAGTTGCTTTGAAGGCTAGGTTTTCAAAGATCTAGAAGAGTTGAAGACTTGGTGAGTCCTCATAGCTTTGAGGACAAACCCTTATTTCATTTATGTCATTTCTTTATGTTTTAGACTTTGTATGGGCTGCATCCCAAGAGTTTTATTCAAGAGTTATGTTAAATGGTTTGAGACAATGAGTATAAAAAGACTTTCGTTTACGTATGAAAATGTTTTCTATTGATTGGATCTAAAGAATGTTTTAAATTTTCCCGTGTTATACTTCTAGTACCTATGATATGATGCTAAGGGCTTGTATTAGACCCCATCGGGGTCGAGTACGCCATGTTACGTCAAGGGGGTACTCCTGGGATCTAACTTAGCAGCCCATTATGCATGTACTACATCTACTGCACACTATCAAGGAAGAAAACTTAAATTCCGAGCTAAACATATTCATTGGGACACAAGGGAGTATGAACTACTTCTACCAATCCAAAATGCACTAAACTTTATATCTACTCATTTTAAAGGGTAAACTAACATCTCCTAACTACAACATGCTCTTCACATACACATGGAGCCTATATGCACAATACTTCTCAAAAAGCATTCATCCATTGAGGAAATCTTTCAACTCAAAAACTAGGGCATGCTCATAGTCAACTCATGAAGCCTACATGCAATTCTATTCAAGGCACTACCTCATGAGACAAACCATGCATATAAATAATTTCTAACAAGACCTAAGTAATCTCATGAACATGCGTATAAGGAAATCATGGCACATAAGGCACACAATAACCCTACTAGATAGGCACACTATCCCCCACTTGGGAGTAAGCCTACACAAACTTTTCTCTACATCATGCATACTAAAAATAACTTCAAAGTCCAACATAACAAGTCATAAAAGACAAGAAATATGGAAATTTTACATAACCATGAAACACATACCTGAAGGGACATGAGGAGATCACTCTTGATCATCTCTAGATTGGAGGGTTGAAGATCTATTCTTCATAGGAGCTTTGCCTCCCAAACCAAGTGGACCGGAGGAAGGGTAGGGTTGGGACCTACGACGACTATCCTCTTCATTTCTAGAAATCTTAGGACAATGTCTTATTTTGTGGCCCAACTCACCACAACCAAAACAAACATTAGAGCCCTCTAAGCATTCACCCTCATGCCTCCTATCACACTTACTACATCCCGATAATAGAATCTTAGTACCATCATCTTGAGAGTTGGGGTTTGACACCCTCTTAAGGTTGGAAAGTTTTGTTGGATCCAAGATTGACCATATCCATCGGAGTCCTCATGAAAAGACTCATCATCTTCCAACCTAGACCTCGTTTTCTGTCTATCCCTCTCCTTCTTGAGTTTTGACTCTTCTATTTGTTTGGAAAACACCATGAGGCATGACATGTCCATATCATCAACAAGCATTGCCATACGACATTCTTCTTCTACCAAATCGGACACCCCGTCATGAACCTATTCATCAAATCCCTTGGATTAGCTACCATGTTTGGAGCATACTTAGAGAAAAGGGTGAATTTAAAAGAGTACTCCTTAACACTCATAATACCTTGCTTAAGGTTGATGAGTTCTCCAAATTTGGCTTCCCTTAACTCCCGGGGAAAGAACCTATCCAGAAATGCCGACTTAAAAGCTTCCCACTCTATAGGGCCCGCTCATATCGGCCTACTATCTTTTTATTATTCATACCAAATTTGGGCAACGTCCTTCAATTGATAGGCGGCTAGTTGCTCTTTCTCAATAAAAGGCACCTCCATGATTGCAAGCACCTTATAAACCTCCTCTATGAACCCATTTGGATCTTTTTCCACTTTGGATCGATAGAACTCCCGAGGGTTCATCCTCAAGAACTCTCTTACTCTATAAACACCCATCCCCCTTATAGGGTTTGCCGGAGACACAACCTCTCTATTGGCTTGCGTTGTCAAGGCTTGAGCCAATAGTTGCATAGAAGCCCTAAACTCCACAAGAGTGGCATTCCCAATTGGAGGGTCATTAGAAACTTGAGGAGGAGCTTGATGTGGAACTTGGGGAGGAATCTCTTGATCCCCATCACCTCCCTCATCTCTCCTAGTATTTGCCCTTGTATTGGCGATACCCTGAAAAACAACGGGGATGGATTAGAAGAAGGACCTACTAAATCCAAACTCTATGGCACGACTAAGAGAAAGAAGAAGTGAGACTTTTGCTAAGCATCCAATATCCTCCTATTCATAAAATCTGTCGCGACTCACACCCATGAATAAGACTCTACTTAGACGTGGTTTGGGAAAATCCTAAAATGTATCCCAAAACCTTATGGTCTGATACCAAGTTTGTCACGATCCAGGGGTACCCCCTAGATATAACCCAGTGTACTTGACCCCGAAGGGATCGCATACAATCATGTAGTATATCCTAAACATAAGATAAATAGGAAATTTTGGAAAATTTCAAAGTTGTACGATCGAAGTAATTTTCATAAAAACAAATGGAGGTCTTTACTAGAACCTTTGTCTCAAACCATCTATTTAATACTTATGAATAAAAGTTTTTGGGACGCTACCCATACAAAGTCTAACAACATAAGGAAATGACAAAAAGGTAAAGTGGATGTTGTCCTCGAAGCTATGAGGACTCACCAAAATCTTCAAATCTTCTAGATCCTTGAAACCTAGCCTCCAAAGCAACTCAAGCTAAATAATAATGGAAGTCTCAAATGATGGGGAATACCCATATACTGTATAAATATAAGAAAACTGAGAGTTTGAATACAAGATAAAAGTCAAACTCTAAGACTAAAGTTGAAACTAACTATGTTTGAAATAAGCCTCTAAACTGACTAGAAATGTTGGAACATGCCCAAACTAGATCTAGCAAAACTGAAACTAAAGACTAAAAGCAATAAAGATAAACATGTCGCTAGTCCTAGAAGAATGAGGACTCACCACTAAAGTTGTTGAGCTGAAGATCGGGAATCGATCTATGCATGATCTGACTACTAGGGACCTAAACCTACATCATGAGAAAATGTAGTGCAATGTATGCGTCAGTACTTGAAAGGTACTGAGCATGCAGGATAGATAAATCTGAAATAAACATATGACTGAACAAGCAATAAAGCAAGAGCATAAACTGAAGATGATATAGATATTGAATATTGAACTAACTAAATACAATGACCAATTTAACAAGTTGAGACTGAATACTGACTGTATTGAAATGTGGTCAATGCAATGGAGTCTGACTGAACTGTAGGAGCTACTAATAACCGATAATAAAACCACATGAGATAAATGTGGATTTCGATGTATATGCCACATCGAGAGGACCCAATATACCTAGCCAAAGGTATAAAAGCATGCTGGCGTGATCACTAAAATGATGCCCACAGAGAGGACTTACAACCTACGTGGCTCGTAGTTCTGGGACTATATGGGTGACTGACCCTAGTCCAACTCGGTATTATGCTACTCCCAATATATTAAGTGATTAACACATTATGACTGAATTACTGTAATATACTGGATAGCTCAAAACTGACATGCAAACTGAGCATGCAACATTAATAAACTGATAATGACACATCCAAAAACTAAGGCATGTATATCTGAAATAATTGAAATATTTGGCCTAGCATGCCTAATTAAAGAACTAAAGAACTACATAGCTAAGGATCTGAAATTCATGCATGAAACAAAGTAATAACATGATAATCTAATTTGGAACATTTAAATACTAATTCATGATAATATACTGAAGTTCTAGAAACCCTAGGTCTAGTTAATTGTAGGGAGTCAAGAATTTGACTGAAGTCTAGGGACCTAATGGGCGAAAGGAACCCACTAGTAAAATCGCACATACCTGGCAGCGAATTCCACGGAGAAATCTTTCGATTTTGGGGTAAGAACTGATGGAATCTTTCTGCGTTCTGGAACTAGGATTCTTGATCTCTTTTGTCCTCTTAGGCTCTTATTTATCTAAGTTTTGTTTAATGATTTGACTTTGGTAAGTTCTAGTTATGTTTCTAGGCTTAAACTGACTAAAACTTCATAATTTAGGGTCTAAATGGCGTAGCTTAGGGGTTAAATGAAATAGGAAAAGACCAAAAGACACCCAAATTAACTGCAGTCAGATCGCCCTACGGTCCATGGGTAGCAACTATGGGTTTCACCTGCAACTTCTTGAAATCTGCAGTTTTGGTCTGTTTCGGATACGGGATGTTACAAACAAAGTCTAAATATGTTTTTATCAACTAAGAAACCAATTGTCCAGATTACTTGACAAGTAAACGAGAGAAAGCAGTGAACAATCAAATACACAATCAACTAGTTCAGAGAAATAAATCCTAAATCGGAATTTATGCCCAGAAAACACATATTATTTGAACTAAAGTAGAAGCTAGCATCCACAAAACCATAAATCACAGATTAGATTTAGTGTTGTTGAATAGAAATGAACTTGGAAGTGACGAACAAACATTCCTAGAATCAAAGTTCCATATAACTTCTTAATTAAAATTAGCATTCGTACTGATCAAAATTTTTCCCTGATTGGATTATATAGCTTATAAGCTTTGTATTGTGTGTTATATCCAACAACGATACACTTTTATATTTTTAGCAAGCTTATATCTAGCATGTGATTTCACCAATGAATAAGTTATATATTCAAACACACATGAATGGCTTACCTTGGGCTTGTGACCTCTCCATACTTCATATGGTTTTTTATTAAGAACAACCTAGGTGTGTAAAGTTTTCAGCACGAAAATAGCAGTAGCAACAGCTTCATCCTAGATATAGATTGGTACACATCTAGATTGCATTGTGCTTCGGCCCATTTCAACTATTGCCTAGAACTTTCGTTTCGCTAACCCATTATGCTCTGATGTAAACGGTGTTGTGAGTTCTCTGTGAATACCATTTTCCTTAAAACAGTTGTGGAATTCATTTGACATAAATTCATCACATATATTTGTACAAATTGTGTTGATTCAACAACCATTTTGCCTCTCAACAAAAGTCTTATATTTCTTGAAGATCATAAATGTTTCAAATTTTAATTTCTAGAAATATACCCAACACATTAGATTATAATCATCCGTAAAAAGAAAAAAGTATCGACTTCCACCCAAAAACTAGACACTCATTTGACCACATAGATCAACATGCACCAGTTCATACACACATCCTTCAAAAATTAAAGAGCATCAATTCTTGGCAAACCAAGAACCATATTTCTATGATTTCATTATTACAACCCCTTAACATTCAGATGATCATAGCCCCAAATACTACAAATTAGCTCTTGCATTGCGTTTGGTAATTAATGCAAAACTTTTATCATCATAAGTTTTAAGAGGAAACATTCTAGTTGAGTTATTTGAAAGTTAGCTATTTTGTGTCTTGAATTTTTAACTTGAACGCTACATGAATCGTCTTCAAACAAAATAGAGTATCCACAAATCACAAGTTGCCTAACACATAAACTTTATGGTCCAGAAAAGGAACATATTTCATATCAAGGAGAAGTTTTACATTACCATGAGATGTTTTTAGAGCGATTGTATATTTCCACTCAACTTTCATTGCCTTGACATTTTCAATCTAAACTTTTGACTTCTCCAATTCATCAAGCTCTTTAAACTGTGATATCCTTCCACACATATAGCTAGAGCTGTAACTATAATGGTCCATACATCATCTGAACAAACATCTACTAAAGAGCGGTCATGTAAAACCTCAAAAATAAGAACTATGATTGAACAAGAGAGAAGGGAAAACCACGGAAGGGTCCACGTGTCGTGAAGAGGACCATGACCTATCACCCTACTCATTGTTGTGCACCCAACAAAAAGTGAAAGACCACAGACTAATAAATGGTTTGTGAAGCTCCACACGGGCCGTGAAATGTCCCGTGACAGGGTCACTTAACAACCATGGCTACTCTGAAGTACCACGGACCACTAGACGGTCCGTGGAACTTCACACTAGAAGTGAAGTGGCTCGTGAAAGAAGCTTGAAAGACTTTATGGTTTGGGTCAACTTCAAATAATCTTATCATTCAACACAAAATGATTTAGGTGGCCAACGACCTATCAAATTAAATGTCTTTCCGTCCTGTTTCCAACGCTGCCATGTTTTACTAATTCCAAGCTTATAGTAAAAAGTTATGCTCAGTTTAGTGAAGCCTTATCAGGCAGAGCATCTTCACGACTCACTTGACGGGCTATGGTGCTCATGACGGCCCGTGAAGCCTATCTTGAAGTCAATTCGTCACCTTTTAAGTGAGGTTTCACCCCCAAAGTCAATGGTTAAGCACCACACACATCTAAACGGTCCGTGGAGCTCCACATAGACCGTAAAGTCATCCGTGAATAAGACTTGTCAGACTTAGAGTTTAGGGTCAACTTTAAATCACCATATCTTTTAGTACAAAATGAAGTAGGTGGCACATGACCTATGAAATTAAAGATCTTTGAGTCCTCTTTCCAACGCCACTGAGTTTGCCTAATTCAAGCTATGAGTAAAAAGTTATGCATGTTTTAGTTAAACCTTATTGGGCAGGGTATCTTCAAGACCTGCTAGACTTACCATAATGATCATGACGGACCGCGAAGCCCCTCTTAAAGTCACTTTGGTAGAATTTAAGTCAGGGTCGCATCGGACTTTCCCCTATGTGTTTGGTACTTACACTACGTAGTTTAATGCTTAAACTATGTCGTTTTACTTAGTCTAAGCATAGAAAACTAGTCACAAACTACCTAAAACCCTCATTCTTGTAAAATCAACTAACTTAGATCAAAAAGAAAAGAAAAGAGGTGATAATTTTCCATTGAACAAGCATAGGTCTTCTTCAAGTTCAGCCCCGAAATACAAAAAAATTCTCCGTAGATTTCGTCACCATTTATGTGATATTTCACTAGTGGATTCCTTTCATGTATTAGGTCCCTAGAATTCAATCAGTTCCTTGATTCCAAATAACTTATTTAGACATAGGGTTTGTAAAATGTTGGGAATTATGGTGATTTAAGCTGCTATAGTATCCACAGTCTAAATAACATGAATCTTGGAAATGTTGCTTAATTCCTTGTATAAAACTCAAAACCCTAGTTTGTGTAAATTCTCTTTGTTCATGAATTATACTTGCTAGGTCTGTTAAATAGAAAATCATGCTCCAAATTTCGAATGTAACATTCTCAGTATAAAAATGTTGCATTCTAATTTAGCATGTCATTATTTTGAACTATTTATTCTTTAGTTAATTTTAGCTTTGTATATATTCAATTGGGAGTAGACTTAGCACCGAGTTGGACTAGGGTTTAGCGTACCCTCATAGTCCCACAACTACGTGCCCACGTAGGATTATAAGTCCCATCTATTGGGCATTAGTATTACTGATCATGCCGTAGTCAAGCGTTTATACCTTTGGCAAGGTATATTGGGTCCTCTCGATGGGACATATATATCAGACTCCACGTTTAGTTCACGTGGTTGATGTCGGTTAACAGTAGCTCCCACATTCAACCTCTCATTGCATTGACCATGTTTTTAGCATTCACATTTGTATATAGTTCAACATAATGGTTGCATGATTAGTACTTGGTCATTGCATTTAGTTCAGATTCCCATTACATTTCAGTACGGTGTATTTCAATATTCAGTATTATATTGTTCAACTTAGCTTATCTCTACCTTGCATGCTCACTACATTTCATGTAATGACGCATACTTTGCTCTACATCGTTTCATGATATAGGTTTAGGCACTGAGCATCCAGATCACGCTTAGATCAATTCTCGATTCGACTTCAGCAGCTTCAGTGGTGAATCATCATACTTCGAGGACAATAGACATGCTTTCCATCTTAGTCTTTATATTTAGCTTTCATTCTTTGTTAGAGTTAGATGGGGGTATGTCCCAACAAATAAACTCAGTTAGAGAATTTTGATATATAGTAGTAGACTCAGCTTGAGTTGTTAAGTGGTTATTTCAGTTATCACATAACTCCTATTATTTATGTATATACAGACTAGTTGGATTTTTTCCTTCTTTCAAGATATCCATCATTTTTAGCTTCCGCATAGTACTTGTCTTACTTAGTTATTTTTCGTATGCTTGATATAAGCCAGACTGAGGGTTAGATTGGGGTCACACGTGATCCTAGGTCCCGTGTTATGTCTAGGGGTAGCCTCAAGGTGTGACAGATCCATTAAGAGATTACCCTCCTCTTGATGTTGCTTAGTTAAATTGGCATGTTGTTCATCCTTCTATTTAGTCCACCAATCAACTTCCTTATGCTCTACCATTCGACAATAGTGGCAACAAATATTGCTCTTAAAGTATCATTTCTCACCACCAAATTGAGCTCTTTCTCTTCCATGACCACGACCTTGAAAACTACCTCTACCTCTGTATTCTCTAGAATTTGAAACTTCTTATTTTCCTTTGAATGAAGACCCCCCCCCCCCTTGATCTGAAACACCTTCTTTTCACCCTTTTCTTGACAAGCATTTAGTCTATTTGTCACAACCCAGAGTACTCCCTAGACATGACGTGGCATATAGGACCTTGAGAGGCCCGACACAAGACACATATCATATATCATACAAGATAATTGAAAAAACTGAAAGAGTGTAAAAGTAGCATTTCATATAGAAGTGTTGATACAAAATAGCGAAAGTCTAACATAAGTCTCAAAGCCATCTATTACATAATAGGAAAGTGATTAGAATGTAACACATACATCACATACAAAATCTGGAATGGAAAGACATGAAAGAGATAAAAGAGTTTGGGTCTCCGGAACATGAGGACTCACCAATCATCAATATCTCTATGAGATCACTAGCCACGACAATGAAAGGTACGAGATTCAGACCCTATATTAGTGAAACAATGTAGGCAAAAGTATGTGTTAGTATATGGAATGTACTAGGTATGATAGCAATGCATAAAAGTTATGAAATCATTCTAAAAGGGACTTTTAATGACAAGCAATGATCAAGCTAAATCATAAATTAACATGTTAGAAAACAAAAGTCATAACCATGGTCAATGCAAGCTAAATGTATTTAAAATACATTTGAGATACTTTAGAAAGTAACCTTATTTCATTAGTTGGATCCAACATAGACCATATGAGTAATACCATGGAATCCGGCATCTATCCCACACCGAAAAGAGATGTCCTTACTTTCCAATGTAAGAACAATGAACTTCTATCTTAGGTGGATCCACTAGCTAATGTCTATCTAAGATAGCCTATGGTGGCACATCGTAATGAGACATGGGTATTGGCACTTGTCCACTCAGTGCTAAGCATGAACACCACAGAATATTTATTGAACTTAACTTGTCTTGTCATTATGGGACATGTGTTTAGTTCATAAAACCTTTCAACTTTATGAATCTTTTATGTGAGAAAATCCTTTCACAGCAGCAACATCGATGTTTTACTCTTAAAGCAACCTTAAGTCATTTTCATCAATATCATAAAGAAGCATACATATCTTCATAAATTCATCTTTCATAATTCAAAATCTTCATCATATGATCAAAATATAGAAATCAACTACATCATAATTAAAAAGAACCCATGAGATAGAAAAAAACACTAACTTTAATTGGTGATTTTAAGTTGCAAAATTCGAGAATTTAGGAACCTATGGAGGAAAGGACTCCATAGGTTATTAATACTATCATACCTCGATGCCTAAAGCTCACAATTAATGGTGAATTTGGAGACTTGATCTAGAAACCGTAGCCTTCTTCTTCAAGCTTTAGAGAGAGAAATATTGGGGAAGAACTTGGAGGGATTTGAGGAAGTTTAAAGAATGATTTAGAGTAGTTAGATTTTAGTCTTTAAAAACAAACATAGGATCTAGTATTAGGATTAGAACGACGTAGTAATTGGGTTTGAATAATTATCAAAAGACCAAAATGTCCTTCTTAAAATAACTATCGAGTCGACCTATGGTTCAGATCTAGAGACTATTTGGGGGATCCGTAGGTCAAGTACTTGGACCTAAAATTTTACCCACTTTTGAAGGATCCCATGTACGGTGCGTCGGTATTCCTATGATCCGTACATGCTATATGTCGTTTCCAACTTGGACCTTCAAAATTTCACTAAGTTTGGAACTCACCTACGAGACCTCTCTACAACTCGCATATTGAATGATAGACCATCCTGGTGAACTGTAAAAAGGGTACTAGAACCTAACCTTTAAAAATTATTCACCCCACCACCTACAGCTTACACCTACAACCTGTAAGAGCACCTACGGTTAATACGTGGGGACCGTAGGCACAAACACCATCTATGAATGATTGGCATTTTTCCTTCTTTACAAATTAGAGGTGTTACACTATCATCATGAGATTGAAATAAACTGATCAATTCATCAATAGCATAATTAGATAAATTATGTGAATCCTTAGTGAAAGCTACAGCAGGATCTAATATTTTATTAAAACTTTTCAAAACTTTAGAAAGTACAGTTTCATCAATAATTTTTTTACTATATACCTTCATATTATTAACAATTTCACTCACCCTAGATAAGTAGCCGTGCTAATATTCATTATTTTTAATGGATAAATCTTCAAAATCATGTTAGAGTGGTTGGAGTTTGACCGTCATTATCTTTGTCGAACCATGAAATTTTATTTTTTTTCAAAATATCCCATGTGTGCTTTGAGGTTTCTAGAACAACAATTCTGGAAAAGACCAAGTCACACATCGCTTGTTGGAAGTATAACAAAGCCTTTTGTTCTCCCGCAACATTTGTGCTTCATCTTTCTCAACATACCTATTCTCCACCAAATCACAAAATTATTGATACTTCAACAAAGTCTATACCTTTATTCTCTAGAAGTCATATTTATCCTCTTTAAAGATGGTAATTTGTTGTTGAGATGTGGTAAATGCTCCATTGGTAGCTATTGTTTGCTCTTAATCTTGAGTTTTCTTCTTGTTCTTGCCTTTACCTTCTAGTTTGACCTAATTGGATTGAGAGAAAAATAAGATTAGACTATTGGTTTCACTCTCTCACTTTGATTCCAAAGTTATTGGAGAATTGAAGAAAGAAAGAGCAATGTGTAAGAAGACAATTGCAGAGAATTTCAAGTTTTCATTCTTACAGATAAATCAAGTTATATAGGACTCTTAAATAGAATTTATAAAAACTCAACCAATAAGAGAAACTAAATATATGGCCCACTAAATTAACCACTAAGCTAAATAATTATGAACTAATGAAATTATTGTGTGACTCAACTAGGACTCCAAACAAATGTGTTATTCTGGCAACTAAATAGAAATCACTAGTTATGTTTTAATCAATATTCAACCCATGTTACATCTTCTAACGGTATAACTTGAGTGTCAGTAGACTTGGCAATGCTATCTTTTATCTTACTAGTTTTCATAGCTATTAATATTTGTTTGTATATAATTCATGCCTCAAGGAAGCTTGGTCATTTTACATCATTATCAAAGGAATATACATGTATCTTAGTTTAAAGTAATAAGTTAAACCTCATACAACATTTCTAGTTGCCTCAAAGCACAAAACCAACAATACAGAGAAGTCAGCTCTCAACCGCAAAAAAGTTAAGCTCCCAAAAATAACAAGATACATTATACGTATAGATCCTTGAGATTATAAAAAGAATCTTCATGTCCATTCAGACTTCATTTAAGTAACCAATGTATCTACAATTTTATTTTGTTCTCTTTAACAATAATAATATACTTCATTTAAGTAACCAATGTATATACAATTTTATTTTGTTCTCTGTAACAATAATACCAGAAAACATGAAATTAGCTGTGAAATTTGTTGGTAATCTCTAGCTAATCAGTTGTTAAAAGGCCCCTAACTAATTGAATTTTCTTAAAATATACCGGTAGTCCATAGCTAAATGAGATTAGCATGGGAGTTTTTTTTTTGTTTAGCTGTTAAATTTTTTGTTTTTTAGTTTAATGACCATTAAGCAATAAAATGCGTTTGAGAAAACATCTATTTTATAGTATCAATAGATTCCTGTAGCTGTCAACTTGTGTTGACTTTTTCCTTTATGATGACATAAATAATTTTCAAAAATAATGTTTGAAAAAGCTTTAGAACGGCACTTTTGAATCCCATGTATGACAACTTTAGCTTAGGCTAAATGAATGATATACTTTCCTATGAATTTTGCAAAAGCCATAATAATATGTGTTGGGAAAATACATACCAACACAAGTATTACATCGAAATTCGTTTAAATAAAGGAAAAATTATGTGTCAAGAGAAGCATGTCATATCAGTAGAGCAAGAAATTTTACACTCTGTAGTGACGAGTATAATACTCAAAGTGACTACTACACACTATAAGTGGTTGTTTGGTAGAGTGTATTAGTAAAAATAATGCATGCATTAACTCTTTGTATTTGTAATATCTTGTTTTGGTACACTTTTTAATGCTATGTATAACTAATGCTTGCATTAGTTATACACACTATTGTGTATTAAGGTGTGTATTACTGATACCATAAATTTCTTGATATTTGTAATAAAGAGTTTTAATGTATGCATTTGTCACGCCCCGAGCTACCCCCGAGACGCGGACACGGGACCTAGGACCACAAGTGATCCCAAGCTAACCCTGCTGGCATGATCATGAGCATACTAAATATAATCTTAATAATAGAAATTGTGCGGAAGCTAAATCATAATTAAGTCTGAAAAGATGGGGAATACCCATATACTATAGCTGAATATATCAAATCTGAGAGTTTAATACAAAAGAAATATCAAACTCAAAACACTAAGCTGAATCTAACTATGTCTGAAATAAGCCTCTAAACTGATTAGAAATGTTGGGACAGGCCCCAACTAGATCTAACAAAACTGAAACTAAAGACTAAAAATACTGAAAAAGAAACTCATGACTATTGTCCTCGGAGAATGAGGACTCACCACTGATTCTGCTGAACTGGGGATCGAGAACCGATCTAAGCGTGATCTGGATGCTGAGAGCCTGAACCTACATCACGAGAAGATGTAGCGCACGTATGCGTCAGTACTTGAAAGGTACTGAGCATACAGGATGGAGTAAAGCTGAAATAACATATAACTGAACAAAGCATAGTCAGGAATGATATAATCTGAACATGATATAGATACTGAAAATACTGAATACTGAGCTAACTGATGCAATGACCAAATTTATAACATGCTGAGACTGAATACTGACTGTATTGAAATATGGTCAATGCAATAGAGTCTAAATGAAATGTGGGAGTTACTAATAACCGACATAAAACCACATGAGCTAAATGTGGAGTCCGATGTATACGCCCTATCGAGAGGACCCAATATACCCTGCCAGAGGTATAGAGGCATGCTGGCGTGATCACTAAACTGATGTTGCCCACAGAGGGGACTTACA